>JBBPMR010000444.1:0-21273 GCA_038090415.1 Rossbeevera mucosa | reverse complement strand
AGTGGGTATGGGTTGATGTATGTGGTACCCATACCCATACCCACTACCCATACCCATACCCACTCAGTGGGTATGGATTGATGTATGGGTGTACCAAAGTGAACCCATACCCATACCCATGCATACCCATACCCACAACCCATGTGGGTATGCCATACCCATGCTCATCCCTAGTGATAACCTGGGTCTGTAGGGACTGTGGTACCCATACTTTGTTGGCGTAATGCCACAACCCATTCTGGAGGGAAGATCCATCGGGTTTATCCACACCCGAGTGTGCTTCTGTGATTTTATCAAATAAGGGGATTTCTAAAGTTTCCAAAGTTCTCTTCATACTCCTCAGTGTATCTACCCTGTTGATCCGTTGTGGTGGAATCATGACCATGTTTCAATTGTCGTTCTCGATACCGACTGCTAACTCCACTCTTCTAGAGAGTGCATCGGCCTTCTCCATCGAGGTTCCGGGTTTGTTGACTAACCAGTAATCAAATCTGGTTAAATAAAGTGCCCATCTTGCTTGTCTACGCAATAGATCTTGGGACTTCATGAAATACTGGAGGTTTTTATGATCCGTCCAGATCTCGAACTGGTGTCTTGCACCTTCCAGATAATGTCTCCAGGACTCCAAAGACGTAATGATGGCTAGCATCTCCTTATCTGCTATGGGATAGTTACGTTGTTCAGCGGTCATTTTGTGTGACATGAACGCTACTGGGTGCCATTTTCCATCCTTCAAGGTGGATAGTACACTGCCTACTGCGAAGTCGGATGCATCGCATTCCACGCAGTATTCCGATTCGTCATTCGGGTATGCCAGCACCAGTGCCGAAATGAAAGCGTCTTTGATTTGATCGAAAGCGTCCTGTTGACTTTTTCCCCAAGCCCAGGGTTGATCCTTTTTAGTCAGCTCATGCAGTGGTGCTGCCATCGAACTGTATTCTTTAATAAATCTCCTATAGTAGTTGGCCAATCCTAGGAAACTTCTAACTCCTTTCACATTGACCAGGGGCTGCCATTCTGTGACGCCCTGGACTTTCTTCATGTCCATCGATATCCCTTCAGGTGATACAATCATTCCTAACATCTCAACGGATGTTTATTCAAAGAAGCACTTTTCTGGCTTCACAAATAAATCATGTTTTCGTAGGCATGCCAGCACTTCCTGAACAATTTTTCGGTGTTCCCATACGTCTCCTGTTTTGGTGAATATCATGAGATCGTCGATGTAAACAATGACTACATTGGGCATGTCGGCGAAGATCTCGTTCATCATTTGTTGGAATGTGGCAGGTGAGTTGCACTGCCCAAAGAACATTACTAATGGTTCGAATGCGCCTCTATGGCAAACGAATGCCCCTTTCCACTCATCACCTTTCTTGATCCGGACGTTATTATAACCCCATCGTAGATCCATCTTTGTAAATAGTTTGGCCCCTTTTAGCTTATCTATAAGCTGGGAGATCAGAGGCAAGGGATAATTGTTTTTGATAGTTCCCTCGTTAAGGTAACGATAGTCCATTACCATCCTCTTCTTTCCATCTTTCTTGGGGATAAAGAACACCGGCGAAGTTTGTGGTGACTTCGAGGGACGAATGTATCCCTTGCTCAATTGTTCATCTATGAACACCGAGACTTCCTCTTGTTCCTGAACGGAGGTGGGAATGATCCTACCCTTCTTTGGCACAAAGTCGGATTTAAGATCGATTGCGTGATCCCAGGGTTTCTGCTCTGGCATTCTTTTGCTAGCTTTCTTCGAGAAGACATCGAGATAATCGTGGCACCATTCCGGTACCAGTTTAAAAGCCTCCTCGGGTTCTAAGGGTTTTTCCGCCAGATCTATCTCATCCGGTTTCATAATTTTCTGAATTAGATATCCATTTTCTGACTCGTTGTTCCAATGTGCCTGTAGTACTTGGCACTCTTTAGGGCATCGATTGAGCGTAACCTTGCTGTGTTCCCAATCGATCATGGGGTTGTGATGGACCAGCCAGTTGTGTCCAAGAATCATCTGGTTCTTGCCCAGGTTTGTCACGTCTACCACCATCCTTTCCATGTGGTCTTTGTATCTGACTGTGACATCTGCTTCGTAATGAATGCTGCCTGCAGCATTTTTCGATCCGTCCACATTGTAGACGAGGATTTCTCGGCTCTTTCTCCTGAGCTGGATGTTGTTTTTGTTGGCCCATTTCAGGTCCATGAATGTGCCATTGGCTCCACTGTCCAAGAAGGCGAACACTTCTCTCTTTTTGTCTTTTTGTTTTATTTCTATTTTTAGTGCGAGTTCTTTGTCAGGGTTGATAGTCCTGACTCGGTGATCCTCTGGGCTAGAATCCTCACTTTCCTCGGTACACACGGAATTAAGCACCACTTCCCGGTGGTCACGCTCTTCTGAGAACGCCGTGTCGGTTACTAATTTGGATGGGCTACTACTACGTGAGTCTTCCAAACTATTCCAATCTACAAAATTGTCCAGTATGTACATACTGTCCACAGCCATTCTAGCTAGCTGTCACATATTGTAAACGGGTTCTTTATTTTTCTCTTTTTCTTCTATGGTAATGCTATGTATGATCGGTGTTTCGTCTACTACTACAAAATCAGACAGAGAAACAGATGAAGAAGGGAACGAGCTAGCACTATCTTGGCGTCGAGCTCTCAAATCGGAAGCAAAAGAACTATCTACTCCTAATCTACTATTTTTTGTTTTCGTAGGTGAACTACTGCCCAGTGAATTCACCTTTACTCTTTTCCCGAGTCCATGGCAGCTTTTACGATTCGAGCTATTCTAGCATCGAGATCCTCCTCCTTTTCCTTTCCTTTGTTTGTTTCTGTGGTTGTCTCCACGGTGTTGATTCTTTTGGCACACTTGGCATGGTGCCCGCCATTGACAAACTTGCATTTGTCGCATTGGTTTTTCTTGGGAGATCGACACTCCCTTACTTGGTGACCCCTTTTTCCACAGTTATAGCACCTGGTGGGGCCTTTGCCGGCTTCTGTGGTGACGTTATCAATGTCCATTGCATCGGATTCTCTTTGCTTCTTGGGACTCCAAGGGGTTGGGACTTTGCTACGAGTCTCGAAGGACTCGATCGATTCGGCGTACTGCTGAATGACTAAAATGTATGACCTTACATCATCTTGTCTGGCTTTGTCCAGGAAGATCGGTTTCATAACCTCGGCTTGAATTTGCTGTTCAAGCAAGGCAATCCCCATTGCATCTCCGCACATGGCTTGATTATAATTTGCAATCCACCGAGTAAGGAAGGTTTGGGTCCTTTCCTTGTATCCTTGTTTCATGGACATTAGCCGGCATACGGCCAAATCTTTTTCGTTCCTCATGGTGAAACGTTGCCTTAATGTCCGCTCTATGACGTCTAGAGTCGGCCAATCTGCTTCTGTATAGTTTTTTGTTTTCTTGAGCTCATTTCGAGCCCAAGCCCCTGCTCCATTCTTGTCTTTCTCCTTCGTGGAGCCTATTCTGACCAGAACAGCATATGTCCGATGCTCGTCCTTCAGATAGGCTTCTTTGTTCATCTTCAAATATACTTCCATCTTTGTCCACCATTCTTCGAACCGACTATAGGCTCCATTGAAGTTACCAGGGTCTGGGACGATGGTAACCTTCTTGGCGACTGTGGTAGAGATGGTCCCTTTATCTACAGCCTTGTTGGCCTCCTCTGCTCTCATCCTCGCAACGTCTGCAGAGTCTTCGGCTCTTCCGAGTCGGTCCTTCAATGTGTGGTTCTCCGCCACGACCTCGTTTACTTTTGCATTGAGCTGCTGAATTAACTGCAGCAGTTCTTCCATCGAGGCCATGAAGGTCGATGATTTCTTGTGGGGGAAGAGGGGGGTGTTCTATTACGAATTCGGCTACTGCTTCATAACCATGTCTTTCGTATGTTTCGGTGATCGGGGGTGCTTGTCCGATCAATGATTTCCTAAAAGTTTCTCAGAGCCAATAAGGCCAATGATTGAGATCTGTTATGTTTCCAAGGGGTACTGGTTCGAATGTTTCTACTGGTTCCCAAGTGGTTTTGGGTAAAATGTATTCTGGTTCGGTGCTAAAATTACTACACACGAACTCTACTATATCTCCTTCGAAATCCAGTGTTGTTTCCTTAATTCGGTGATACTCACGAAGAGACCAACTACCAAATGGGTATTCCTAAAAACAAAAATACTATGCGTAGAGTTGAAAGAGTCGGAGGAACCAGAATGCCTGGCTTCGGCACAGATTTAGGTCTGTAAGCCTGCGAATCTTACGGAAGAAATCGCGATTCCGCTTAGCTCGATATCGGGTCTAAGTTCCGTGACAGCCTCTCGTCCTGCCAATCCGCGTGTAGTGCACTATCATGGGTTCTAATGGTCCCAGCAACTTTATTCTTATTTACACGAAAAGGGAATCTGTACCGAATAAATCCAATACCACCAATTCGATCACGGTGAATGACCGTATATGCAGCAGTGGGGAGCTGGTTGCTTTCCAGCGAGGGTAACCTGCTCAAGGGTTTCCTTTTAACCTCTGGTAGTATGAGGGTTTTCCCTTAACTCTGGGATCCGAGTGTACACAGCGGGTAGAAAGAACTAGTCTTGTTCTAATGAAGGCGACCTTTGACAGAGTCTAGGCGCTGCACTCAAACTTAACTAAGGGAAGAAGGTTGTTGGCAAAGGGTATCCAACGAGAACAAGACTGGCTTGTTCCGTTGCTGCATTCAAGTATATATACTACAATACATGCTGTGTCCATGAGGACAAAGGCTATACTACATGCTACTACAATGAGGCAAGGCTATGCTTACCATGATGCTAAAGTGAGGCAAGGCAGTGTAAAATGGAAGAGAAGTACTGCCTTGCTGATGCTGCGTGTAAGTCTAGAGCATGATGTCATAGTGACATCATATTACGTAAAGCAGTGTGATAAGATAAGATAAAGGACTGAGCGCTTGTACTACATTTAGGGCGCTCTGGACTTTGTACAAAAAGAAAAGAAAAGAAATAGGCGTGTACGGCGCTAAAGTGAAAAGTGACGACTAGTGTTTGCAACAAAAAGGCAAACTTGATCCCAAGATGTGCTGAGAGTTGTGCTTCAGCATCCGGCATTGATCGAATTGTGCCACTTGCAAAGGCAAGAATAATTTCCCATGTGCATGGATCAGCAGTTGGGTTCGGGCTAGTGCTAACTTGGCATGGCACCTCGACCACGTCACTGAGAGCTTTTGGTGAGCGACAACTCATGAATACATAAGAATGAGACATGGTTCTTACAACCTGAACGCATGCTTCCAGCAATTCCTAATGGTCTCCTCACTGATGGATTGCCACACTTCCTTCACTATGATCATAACCTCTAGTAAATTGATCTTGTAAATGTCATCCTCGCCAGCATCATCGAGTTCAATTGCTCGGTGGCAAAATGTACGTCGGTAGTGCCCCTTGAAACATTGAATGACTCCCGCATCAAGTGGCTGAACAAATGAAGTCATGTTTGGCTTAAATGTTTCAAGATGTATGTTCATTGGTTTGTAAGAAATCTTGTGTCCAGTAAAATTGTCAATCCAAAGACAGACTTTGTGGTGCTGATCCTGGAAGAATTTGTCATAGTACACAATCCACCTTTTGATTTTATATGTTCATCAAACAACCTTGAAATAAAATACTAAATCTTACTGCTTGAAAAACTGAGATGTCATCCATGCTGTCTTATTGTTTCGATACCAAAATCCATGCTTTGCTGGGCTTTTTTTTACCAAAGCAGCATGGCTGCTTCGAATTGCCAATATAAAAAATTGGCCATTTCTCAGTGCCCGTTGCATTACACATAAAGCCCACAGTAATGCGAAATTTATTTGATTTTTTCCCAGCCATCTGCTTGAATGCAAGGCCACGATCTGGAGGTGCTCTGATGGGGAAAATCAGGTTATTATCATGAAAAATCTGTCGCACTTACAAACCACACAAGCCAGATTCATCAAAATTTAAGTTGTCCTCCAGAGGATACTCAGCAAAAATCCCTTTAATCCTTTCTTGCTCTTTTTCAACTGCTTCAACATCTACAGATCCAGCTTCTCCATGCCTTCAAAACTCTTTCAAATTGTATCTAAACAAATTTCAACATTCAGATCAGTGCAGATCTTGATTGGATTGAGATTGAATAAACATACACCCGACAAAAATTTATTACCCATCCTCCTGTCTTTAGTCTCTCCTCGTCAGAGACATTCAAAGCATTCTCAAATTTTGCATGTTTAGTCATCAACATTGGACCTGAGACGTGTTCTCCCTTTTCCTCCATATGTCTGACCCATTTCACCAGCGCAGCTTCAACATCTGGCTGAGTCACAATTCATGTACGCTTTGTTGACAAAGCAGTTGGATGTGAATCCAGTTGCATTTGGTCTTCTTTATGGCCATGCTCGGATAGGTGACATGAAAGACTGGATTGATTAAAGATTAGGGCACCTTTCTTTCTGATTGCGAAGTGTTTGACGACATCATCTTGTGTGATGGGTTGATGGCTATCAAAATAGGCAACAATGGCAAGCCAGTCATTGAGGGTGAGATTATTATGCACACCATTTAATTGTGGGATTGCTGAGGTCTTTGGAGTTGGCCCCTGAGCTTTTGGTTTGGGCACCTGGTCATATGGCTTGTGCTCGAGGCAAGGCTTTTGGGCCTTCTGCATAGCACCTGGTGGCATGGTCACAGTGTTGGGTTCAACTTTCCTCTCAGGCTGAAATTTGGTGTCTTTGACCCTGTGGCAAAAGGTACCCAGTGGGCACTTCCCTCATGCACCCTCCAAATTTCCCTAATATGTTCATGCATAACCCCCCAAAATCCCATGCACTATCTGTTATGGGATTTCATGCATAAATTGGTGGGAACGAGCTTGGTCCCCACGTCATGCCATGCATTGTGAGATTTTATGCATCACAACCTCATGCACTATGAGATAGTGTACTGTATAGGCATAATGAGTATCACTTCATATTAAATTAAATTACACAAACTCTGTACTTGTTTCTCTTGTTCTGGTCACGGTACTGTGTTTGAACATCCCGATTTCCATTCTTTCGCTAATTCTCTTACTCATTTACCTTCTCATTTATTCGATATACCCTCTCTTGACGCGGACGTCTCATCATAAGAAGGGGGTAATGTAATGTTTCTTCTTTTCTTGTTGATTATCACAATTCCCTCATATCTGATCACACGTACCACTTACATATGTCACTTCTATCACAGTCCGTGCGGCCTCATTGTTTACATGCATTGATAATTATATATACGCATTCGTTGTATTCTGTACTCTAGTTTTGGTATTCTCATTCATTCTCGCCCATTCTTCGTGTGGTCTGAATCTTCGTTGAGTCGTTTCTAGTCAGCTCGTAACATTCCCTCGTTAATCGTCGTTGCAATAAGTTGTCCGTGCTGTCGTGACATATCGAACGGACAGTCAAATGGTTGACACGAGAAGGTGAACACGATGTGGTTTATTTGTGGGTAGAAGTCAACGTAGTTCAGTTGACGCGGCGACGCAAGCGCGTGTCTTGTTGTTTATATGACATCCCACAACCTCGGCTCCCGCGCGGAATGTCAGACGACCTGCTCGTTGAATGTCCCATCCACCTGGATGCGGTCTCCTGCAAAAATATACTCATGCTCAGATGCGGTAGCTTCGAGATCAGTTCTACTTCTGTCAATGCTAATGAGATGCGTTTGTTTTCGTTCGACAGGACATGGATTCTGCGAGCCATGTCTGGAAGAACACACTAGACGATCCGGTCATATGCATCATTCATGCCCTACGTGTCGCAAGCCTTTCAAACGAAACGACCCTTTCCACATCTTCCTTACTCCTGCCTACTCGATGACGCAGGGTGGTTCAGCGGACGGTGAGGCTCATCATGCGCGACTGGTTAGGGAGGTTAGGGAAGCCAAGGCCGCCCACGCACATTGCCCTGGGCGTGTCATCGAACTCCAGCACGAAATAAGCACCCTAAAGCGCGATGTTGCTCAACGTGACCAAACAGGTCATTATCTTCGTGGTCGATGCAAGTTACAAGAAGAACGACTCGCAAAAGAGGCAGACAAGTCTGCGCATGCGTTGGAGGAGAACAGTCTATTGAAAGAAGAATTGACAAAGCTACAGGTCGAAAATCACAAGGCATCCGTGACTCTGGAGCAGGCGTTCAGGGACAACCAGGTAGAGCGTGAACGAGCGAAGATGTTCCAGGGTTATATGGAGAAACATAAGCATAAGGTATTCTGTTCGATGTCACTTCTATTTCCAGACTCACTATCTGCAGTACAACCTCGAGAGGAAGAAAAGAAAAGCCATGCAGAGTGCCAACCACCACCTACAACCCAGGGAGGAGGAATCGTTGATGGTGGTTGACTCGAATGCCCCGGATCTGTTATATCAGAATGGACCTGATCTTGGATGGCTAGATGAAGCGTGTAAAGTGAAAGGTGACCAGCTTGCCGTCTCAGATGATGAAGAGATGGTGTCAGAGAAGGAAGGCGAAGATAACTTCGAAGCTCAACTCAGGGGTCACGATGACAGAGGAAAACAAAGGGTAAGGAGAAGGAAACATCGATGATGATATTCGATCCTGACTGCAGGTCCAGGAGGATCAAGCTCAAAACCCGTCTCTCCAATTTCCCCCCGACTGGAATTTCAGACTGGGGGAGCCTTCCAAAACTACTCGGAAACGAAGGATTGAAAGCAGATCAGCTGGCGCAAGTACAATCGTCAAAGTGAAAATACCAAGAACAGGGAGCCACAAACGGGAGCAGGAGGGTGGCCCATTGGCCATCGATAGGAACGGTCGTATCAAAGGCACGGTTGCCCTTGGCTCTAGGCAAAGGTTTAATTCGAAAAACTGAGTCGTGCTGGTCACATTCAGTTATTCATACCATGATATGTAGCCTTACACTGAAATGTATGATAGTACGTGACGCTTCATCGGGGCAGTATTACTATTTTCGGCGACTCAGCCTCGGTGGGGCTCCTCATCGGATGCTCCTCGGTGACATGTCATACTTGTAGATCAGCCCTTTCGTGTCAGATGGAACTTTCCCCTCGCACAACACCGTCAGGTAGTTTCGGGATGCCTCCAGGGGCTTGCCAGACACGCTGACGTCCAAGACAGGTTTCCTCTTGCCCTCGATTCACGCTGCACCTCCCTTCTTTACGTGAGATTACACAATCTTCGTAGCAAAGTAACCCGAATGAACTGCGCGCTAGAGAACAACCAACTCCTAGCACACGAGACCTCTTCACCGAACACTGGATCCGGCTCATCCTCTCGTACGCACAACATCGCCGCCTCTTCACCCTCCGCGTAGAGGACGCAGAAGGGCCGGGAAGTGATTGGGACGAAATACTGCGCAACGAACGCATAAATCGTACGTCGTTCGTACCATATCGACATCGTTTGAGCTGATCACCGTCTCTGCCGATCAGGTCGTGTGCTCCCTTCTTATCTCTCATCGCTACTAGCAGCGCTCGTATCAAAGAACACGGGTGTATACGAGCCTACCAAGCAAATGCGTTCCGTGTTGTTATTCTGGAAACAACCCGAGGAATGGGCCGAAGCTCTACACGCATGGGTAATCCTTGCCGTTCTCTAGTCTGTCGACGCAGGCTGACCTAGTTCGTGCTGAAGGCAACGGCTTCGGGGCAGTTGAACACTATATTGACATTTTACGAGATAACAGATCCACCTGTACCGTCTCCTCTCTCTGGGTTGCCCATGTCGCTTCTGCGCAAAGCGATCAATGTGCTCACACGCTCAGGACGGGCCCAAATCATCGGTGTGGCTGATGGAGAAGGTGTTAGACTGTTTGCGGGTACGAAGTAATTTCTGTCTCGAATAGTCTTCTGTCTCGTAGTAAAATGTAATCACCTCACTGGCAGACAGACGAGCATGAAAAGTGGGGGTGTACACAACAGGCTCTGCTTCCACGCTGTATTATGGTACCATTACAGACCTTACATTGCTGAGTGCTAACGTCGAGTTTGTTTCATAGAAGCCTATGCTGCGGTTTGCATGTAACTCTCAGCTTCTAGAGTGCCAAGAGGGGGTAAAAGATGACTGAGCAAAACAGTGTTGGATCAATCATATGTCAAGACTTCGATGTCTTCTTCGTCCCTCTCTAGCTCGTGAAAGTGTTTAGCAGCACCGGACATGTGAGCTACCCGAGCGACGAATAAAAGGGGCTCGGGCGGTGGTGTGTTCTCAAATTGTGAAGTGAATTCGACGAACATGGGAGCGCCGACGATGTGGGGTCTAGGACGCTGGAAGAGCTGATGAATGTGCACTTCATATCCGGGATGTGATACACAGATGCTGTAGCGGCCTGGCTGCACAGGAGGTGAGTTCGTGGATGACAACGTCCCCGAATAACACACCTTCTCGGTAGGTTCAAACCACAAGTTCGAAGTATGAAAGCTGTGGAATTGATCACACTGTAGCGAGAGTAGGTTCCATACTTCGTGAACACCTCCAGACTGTCTGAATGCCTCAGTGAAACATGAGAATCCAAAGGCCTCCAGTATGGCCATAGTAGTCTGCATAAAAGGCGGGAGTAGGACACGGCAGAGTGATAGAACTGCACATTGTTTCCTTCAGGGTCGACTCCATGCATTATAGATTCATTCAGAATAAGAGCTGTTTCGATCATGACCATCATTGAGGTGTCGCTGTCTTCGCGGAGTAGCAGACAGACTCAGACAGTCCCTAACTGAACTGTCATTGAAGATACCTGTCATCATGCATCAGAAGCCATCCTGTGCCAATGCCTGACTGAACATTAAACAAGGCAGAAAAATATTGTGTGAGATACACGTGGGACTCGTGTGAGGCTCCAGCGCATCTCTGATCATATCCTCTATCGTATCAAAGGATGGGTGCGGAGAGTGAGGAGAGAGTGGTTCATGTAGGGCAGCCGAAGTTCGAACTCATGCATCTGAGTGTTACAAAAAGAAAGCGACACGGTCAAGTAGCTCACATAGTCGAACGAATTTCTCGCGCAAAAGTTCGCCTAGACCGTAAATGATGTCATGGTCGCTGGCCCCCACTTCCCTGGTGAGTGTGGAACAGGGTAAATCGCCCAAGATATTCGCTCGTTTGTGGAGCATAAATCTTGCAGAGATCTTCCTAGATGTATTAGCACTCAGGCTGGGAATTGCCGAATAACTAAGCAGTAGACGAGATTAAAGTTCAGCCACTGCACGAACGACCAGACCGACACACAACTATCAACTCTCGACGGCGAGCAAGATAACGCTGAAACGATGGCAAGTTTACTCTTTCTCAGTCGAATTCTTGCTCACCTCGTTCCGCTCAGGCCGAACAAAAGACGACCCCAACCAACCCCATGAAAGAGCTCCGAATCGAAAAGCTCGTCATCAGTACGTCTCTCCCATTCTTTTTCTTTACCCCTCCAACCCCCTTGAAAACAGACATTTGCGTCGGAGAATCCGGAGATCGCCTCACCCGTGCATCCAAGGTCTTGGAACAACTCACCGGCCAAACGCCCGTGACCTCCAAAGCTCGATACACCGTCCGCACGTTCGGTATCCGTCGAAACGAAAAGATCGCCGTACACGTCACCATTCGCGGGCCAAAGGCCGAGGAGATCCTCGAGCGTGGCCTCAAGGTCAAGGAGTACGAGCTCCGGCGAAAGAACTTTTCCGACACGGGCAACTTTGGGTTCGGCATCCAGGAGCATATCGATCTCGGCGCGAGATATGACCCTGGTATTGGTATTTTCGGGATGGACTTTTACATCGTCATGGGTAGACCGGGGATGCGCATCGCGAGGAGAAAAGAGCGTAAATCTCGTGTCGGTTTCCAACACCGTGTCACCAAGGATGACACGATGGCCTGGTTCAAGCAGAGGTTCGACGGTATCATCTTGGTGAGCACAGATCCGTCGAATGCGTAGGAATTTTGATTCCACTAACGCCTCTTCCCTCCAGAAATAAACGTGCACTCTTCCTTTACTTGAGCCCGTGGCTCGCCACCATGTATGCATTGCACTATATGACTAGCTTATGTGCAACAGCATGCTTCCGACATCAAAATGCACTGTCTTCTTTTCTTATCAGGATAAGCTGTAACCATTCATTCTGTGACGGATCCGGTGCGGTTTCCCGCACGCTGGAAATGACGGCGTGCGTAATCAAGGCGGTGCCTCGTTTCAGTGCAGGTCAGCCGGACTACGTTTGAGCGATCTCGGATGATAATTGCACCCGCACCTCCCTGAAAGAGCCTCGCACCGAGTCAAGCTTGAGATAAAAGATGCGATTATGCACCGAGCGTGAATAGTATGCTATACATGCATGCCCTCATACAACATGAATAAATCAGACGAGATAGCATGTCCCCCTCGTTTCGACAAACGAAACAGAAAACAAAACCCCCACGCGCGGTCTCACTTCGCCTCATGGTTTCACGTACCATCGCCATCTCAACACCCTCATCTCGATCACGTCTGTTCGGCTAGCTCCGTCACCTTCCACGATCATGTTTCCGTCATCGCCGATATCGCGCTGCGAACCTCTAACGGTGATGATGTCCTTTTCAAAGGCAAAGTCGCCATCGGATATATTTGACCGTAAAATGTGCACGGTAGGATTTGGAATTGCGGTCGGGAGAGGTATACACAATGTTTTCAATGACGCATCTATTTCCCTTTCTTTGGGCTGAGAATCGGCCGCGTCTGGCTTGGGCAGATCTGTCAAAGGTGGTCGATCGTCCACGAACATTTTCCCTTCCTCGGACGGCTCGTGCGTCGGGGTATCCTGGGTTTTCGAGGCAATATCCATAGGAGGCAACGTAGCCAGAGATGGCGATGCTTTCGGAGAAGGCATTTTCGCGGGGCGTTCGGGTGGACCCAACATCGAAAGCGTGTATCGCACCTTGTCAGTGCATGCGTCCCAGGTGACAAGATATGTCTCCTTCGAGCTCTCGAGCACAATGCCCTGCCGTGAGTCGTCTGCGGCACCCGTTCTTACGTCGCCCTCTGATTGATCCCTTTGGCCCGTAGCAATCTTCCGACGCTTTGACGGCGGTGGTTCGATTATGGATCCTTGGTGAAGGTGCGGAAAGAGCACACTTTGGACAACTTGCGCGTCGTATTTGAACCTACACCCAACATCAGAAATGACGAATGGATAGAGGAACAAGACATACCCAACCCCACTTTTGCCCTTTCCCCGATCGGGAACACCAAACGAGACCGTCAGCGCCCGCATCTTCTTCGCTTCCTCGCCTATCGATGCCAATTCACTCAATCCTGCCTTTTTCATCTCCGTGAAATCAACATTGAGCCTCCGCCTCTTTGGAGTATTTGTCGCATCGAAGAGCGGAGGAGACGGTGATGGAGAAAGACCGAGAACATCCACACGACGCTGTGCGTACTCTGCCAACCGCTGTGCTCGGTTCCGAATCCCAAGACCGGGAGCGACATGTGCGTTTCGCTGAAGAGAAACATTAGTCGGAGATTATGTTGATAACAATGGAACGAACCTCGATGACGTCAACACTGATCACCTCGAATGCACTGCCGTCATGACTCCATCCCCAGCCGCAGCTGACACACCCTCTTCCATCGTCCTCGGCCTCTTCGAAACTCGTCATTCGGTTCGCGCTGTCGCCCCTCCCTGCACTCTCCTCGCCATAGAACGACTCGCCCCATCCACCGATGAAACGGCTTGCCCAAACGCCGCCCGCATAGCCAGGTGCTTGCGGTTCCCCGTTCGAAGAAGACATCGAAGGAACAGACGACGCAGGCAGGGGCAAGGGCGTATTTGTGCGTGTGCGAGGGGCACTAGCAGTTCCATTCACGTGGCCATTGGTATTCATTCCAGCTATGCCAGTGCGACCATCACTCTGCCCGTTGCTGACAGCTCCAGAGGCCGATGCGAGGGTAGGTACAAGCGCGAGTACGACGCGTATCGTCCGACCTTCCTTCTTTGCTCGAGCAATACCGCTCCAAGTCAGCAGACCTGCGTGTACTGCGCATTGAATAACGTCGGAGTCGTCCGTGTAAACACGGCGCCGCGAAAATGAGTATATCGATGGTGTAAATGGGAAAGGCGGAGGGGGAGGCAGACCTCCACCCCATAGGCGGAACTTTTGAGGTCTCGCAGGAGGTAGAAAAGATGGTGCAACAAAAACTGTTAGACGGAGTTCAGTGGGAATCTGGGTTGCTGGAGGGTCAGGCTGCGGTGCGGAAGCGGAAACCAGAGAGCTTGAGCTTGTAGTAGCTACCATGGGTTTGGTCTTGATCGACTTGTCCTCTTCGGCGACAGGGGTAGGGATCCATTCCGGAAAATAATAAGGGAAGGGCGTTCGGGGCCAAACATAGGTTCCTAGACTAACAAACGGCTTTTGCTCTCTTTCTTTCCTGGCTTTTGCGAGTTCCTCGGCACTGGGCATGCGCTCAAGCCGTTCACGTTCGAGCATATCGCTTCTCTCGCGCTCAAGTATTTCCAAGAGCTCGCGTAAACGTTCACGCTCCATGATGTCGAGTCCTTCAACTCTGTCGCGCTCAGCGAGATCGTTGATTTCCCTCTGGAACATCTCGAAACGTTCGCTAGCCTCGAGTCGTTCGCGGTCGGCCTCGGTATGTTCTCCTTCACGGTTTGAGGGGTTCATCAATTCCCGCTCTCTCTCCATCGCATTGCCCTGATCGCGTTCCATGAGCTCCAAACGTTCTCTCTCGCGTTTTTCGATCGATTCCCGGTCGGCTCCAGGTCCAACGGGGGGACGTTCGTCTCTTTCACGCTCCACCATCGATACATCGACGACCTTCCGATCCTTGTCACCTTCCCTATCCCTAGAAGGACCGGCTCCGCTCGCTACCACGAGTGCTCGTTCCTTCTCCATCAACTCCAGGCGTTCACGCTCCCTCTCGCGTTCGAATCCTTCTGCCCGTTCGCGTTCTATCATGTCATATGGATGACCTCGCATGGGGGCACGATCGCGATCACTGGTGCGTTCAATGACCCTTTCGCGCTCCATCACGACACGTTCCGGGGGTAAAATACGCTCCCGTTCATGCATGACACGATCCCTGTCGTTTATGACCATGCGTTCTCGCTCATGGAAAGCCCTATCCCTCTCTGCCATCCGCTCCCGTTCGAGGAAGGCGCTGCGATCGCGTTCGTACATTGCCCTATCTCGTTCCGTCATCGCGCGCTCCCGTTCGGGAAGAGCCATGCGCTCGTTGTCGTGTTCTGGAGGAGGCATACCCATACGTTCACGGTCAGGAACGGGCATCCTCTCGCGGTATTGTCGACGGTCCATCTCCCGCTCGCGTTCTCTGTCACGTTCCCACGCCATCAGTTCGCGATCCCGAGGGTGATCGTGTGGAGGTGGAGGGGGGTGGTGTGGTCCGGGTGCACCTGGTCCCACGGTACTCGTGCCGGAATGGGAGGGTACGCCAGCACTTGCCATATTGATCCCATGAGGAGAAGGCATGCGGGAGTGTATCCGACGTTCGCGGTCTCTCTCCCGCTCACGATCATGAGGCCGAGGTGGCATCCCTGGTCCAGTCTCCCCTTCGCGGTACATCCCAGTGACGCGTTCGTGCTCACGCTGGATATGCATGTCTCGTTCCCGCACGTCGCGATCCCGCTGGTATATTGGATCCATTTCCCTCGACATCGGCATTGACTCACGATCGCGTTCCATCATCCGCTCCCGTTCGTGGACGGAGTGCGTCTCCCTCTCCCTCTGCATGGTCTGAGGTGGCGGGACCAAGTCACGTTCACGCGGGGGAAGGAGAATGGGCTGGTCCCTGGGTGGATCTCTCATGCGTTGACGGTCCCGCTCTCGTAGATAAGCATGGTCGGGGTGAAAGCCAAATTCGGGGTCGCGCATCACGTCCAGATCCTTCTCCCGGCCCAAGTCACGTGGAGGACCACCGACCACCAAGGGCATATCCCGCTCTCGCGCCATGTCTCGTTCGCGAGGAAGGGCCATGTCACGCTCGCGTTCTCGCGCCGGGTCTCGTTCAGGGGGATGCATCTGGAACTGGCCCTGTCCCGGAAGAAGTGGTGGGCCTTGTCTGTGTGAATGCGAAAGGGGAGGTGCATGTATGCGGTCTCTATCATGAGAAGGGCGTTCATGAGGAAGGGGAGGCATCCGGTCTCGCTCGCTGGGAGGGGGCATACGTTCGTGTGGAGGACCCACGATCATGCGATGATTTGCTCCTGAAGGGGACTGCTGCACCTGTGCCGGTGCTCGGAGTGGAGGTGCTTGGGACGAGCGGGCGAGGGGAGACATTCTATGCAAATGGGGCGGAGGGCGGTCGCGCTCATGAGACGGGATCGGCCTATCGTGTACGGGAGGCAAAGGACGGTCGTGCGTGGAAGGGATCGGACGATCATGGGGGGATGCAGGAGGACGTTCGCGTGGAGAAGGGAGACCCCTCTCTCGCTCTCTGTCAAAGGGACCGGGGACGGTACGATCCCTGGCTGCATGACGAGGGAAGTCGATGTCTTCCTGGTGACGATCACGCTCGCGCTGGTCCCATTCTTTTTCTCTATCTCTAGCAGACTTGAATGTGGCGCCAGGACTGGTGTGGGCGGAAGATGGACCGTGTGCTTGGACCTGGGCTTGGGACTGAGTGGGGGGTCTGTTCATCTGTTCATCGACTGTGCGGTTATCGAGTATAAGGACACCGGCTGCAGTCGTCAGCAATGGCTTTGAGGGGGGTGAATGGGCGGCTGTAGGAGGAGACACGAAATGAAAACGCGTGTGAATGAACAGCACGATCGAGAACACGCACCGAGATTGGAGGGGGTCGAACTACCGCTTGCATGTGCTCGCTGTACGACAGGACTGCGTTCTACGAAGAGGCGAAAAAAAGGCGCGCAAACGCCGGAATAAAAGGGGAAGGTGAGAAAAAGATCAGCGCTTGTGTTGAGGAGGGAATGGGAAGAGACACACCTGAGCCGGGCATAGCCGGTTTGATCTGAGGTGGAGGTTGCTGGTGGTGGGATGTGCGAGCATGAAGTGACGCTGTGCCGGGACCCAAATTGGGGCCAGCAAGAGAGGAGGACCCCTGACGCGAGGCGGGTGGCGGACCCCAGGAAGCGGGAGGGTGCACGTGAGGAGGTGGCAAGGAAGGAGAAGGATGCTGTAGGCTGGCCATAGCAGGAGTGGGATCGATTGGGGAGGGCAGCACCTGGGACGGGGGACGTGGGGTGATACGGTGGATCGGAGGGTCTGGTCGAGAGAACGGGTGGGGTGGGTAGTAAGGGTTGGGGTGCGGGGGATAGGGTGGTTGGGATGGGGGCGGGGGAGGGTGAGGATGGGGGTGTTGCTGCTGGTGCTGGGATTGGGGAGAGAGAGACGGGGGAGGGACAGATACCGGAGTTGATTGGGTTGGAGGAGGGGACTCGTGCTGGAGCGCAGTGGGCCGTCTGCGGTGCTGAGAGGGTGAATCTTGAAGGAGATCGGATACATTCATGGTTGAACGAGAAAAAGAAAAGAAGAAGAAAAAAAAGGTGAGAGGATGCGAGGACGAGGAGACGTTCGAAGGTGGAAAGAAGAGGGAACTAAAAGTGTGAGTAAAAGGAAAACGCTACGTGCAAATTCAGGTTCATTTCAATTAGATTCACATCTCATCTCACGATCGAGATCTACAGCGCCACGTGTCTAGATCGAGATCAGAGGCACCTGTTTGGGTCCTCCTGCTCGCCGTCGTCTACGACACTGCACGTTTTCGTAACACATGCGCTCGACGCCTACCCGTGCACGTTCAAGCTGAGCGCACTTTCTGACCTCTGGTAGGATTGATTCATTTTTGTCTTACTGGCACCGCCCCACGTCCATGGAAGAGGCTACCACAATCTCGATAACCTACGCATCCAGACAACCAAGCCTCGTACACAACAATATTGTAAACGCTTATACCACTAGCCGCACTTTGTAATAATAACGACTGCTTTGTGCCGTTGCGCTCAGAACCCGAAATAATGTCATTTCTTGCTTAATACGTCATCGCCAAATATGGATGTCCTTCCCCACAGCCCGATAGCGGCATGGCAAGCCGGCATCGCTTCTCAGACTTTGCCCCCGTTCCGCCCCGCTGCTAGAGGGGAATCTCTCTGAAATTAGATGCATTCTGCTATGTTATCAATCTACCAACCGTTTCCTCTCAGCGCTCACACACTGTCACCTCATGGCAACAAAGCGACTCGTTCGGATCCCTTACTACTTTGTAAGGCTCCAGCGTCCAGCCGAGTTTTAAAGCGAGTAAACCGTGGGATTTTTTGACGCATTTAAAACATTCCTTTCCCCGTTGTCTCCCACTACTGCGGTTAAAAATGACCCACACAGCGTTCACGATATCTGTTCCAGACACCGACCTCGATCTCTTGCGTAAGAAGCTGGATCTTGTCACCTTCCCAGACGAGCTCGAGGATGCCCAATGAAAGTACGGTGTGCCTCTTGCTGACATCAAGAGGCTGGTCGAGCGATGGAGAAATGGATATGACTGGCGAAAACACGAGAAGGACCTCAATGACGAGCTCCCCATGTACACCACAGACATCGACGTTGACAATTTTGGGACGTTGAACATCCATTACGTGCATAAGAAGAGTGCCGTGGCAAACGCGATCCCCCTTCTCTTCTGTCACGGTTGTATGTATTTGCCCTGGAATTGTTTTTTGATGCTAGCTAAACAGGTAGCTCAGGGCCCGGAGGTTTCATTGAAGTCCGAAAGTTGCTTTCTCTATTGACGGCTTCATCACCCGATCATCCTAGCTTCCATGTGGTTGCGCTCAGTTTACCCGGGTATGGATTTTCTGAAGCCCCTCGGAAGCAAGGCTTCGCAATAAACCAGTACGCTGAGGTATGTTCTCGTTTACATGTGGTTCATTCAATTATTAATTGCCACGGAAAGGTTGCACATAAGCTGATGTTGGCGCTCGGATACGACCGATATGGTGTGATACATTCTTTTCTTCTTCCTATCGGCAGACTAATATCATTTCCTAGTCACCCAGGGCGGAGATTGGGGGCACGCGGTATGTTTACTTGATAATTTCCTCTGGCACAAGGCAAGAGTGTTCAATTGTTTCAGATTACGCGGTGCATGGCCTATGAATATGGTGAAAAACATGTTATGGCCTGGCACACGAATTTGCCAGTGTGAGTCATCCAATATCTATTCATGAGTATTAACCCTCAAGGGACATCACAGTGCCCCACCTCCGACCCTGTTCAATGAGCCACTCTCTTTCCTCTCACTCGTAGTTCAAGGACTGACTGCGAAAGAGAAAGAAGGTCTGGCGTGATCACAATTGTACCTGAACAAAGGAAGTGGCTACTACGCAGAACACACCACCCAACCTCAGACCATTGGTTATTCATTGGCTGATAGTCCTGTCGGGCTCCTTGCATGGATCTACGAAAAGCTGCACAACTGGACGGATAATTACCCTTGGGATGATGACGAGGGTAAGCCTTGTAGGCATAAAGCAAGCTCAGCCATAGTAACCCGCCCACAGTTCTGACGTGGATATCGATCTATTTGTTTTCTCGTGCGGGCCCAGCTGCTTCTCTTAGGATTTACTTCGAGTTTCAGAAAGGTGAAATGCCGTTTGCGTCTTCACCCCTGTATCCAAAGATTCCGATGGGCGCTTCGTTCTTTCCCATGGAGGTCGTTATCACCCCAAGGGCGTAAGTTATTAGTGCCTTACTCAACGCAAAGTGGGTTGGCTGATTTAGTTTTGGTGATGTTCTTGCAGTTGGATTCGCCGGAATAATCGGATCGTAGCTGAATTCGACCACGATGGTGGCGGACACTTTGCGGCATTCGAAAGGCCAAATGATCTGGCAGATGATTTACGCAAGATGTTTGGAAAGGGAGGTAGTGCCTACGGTGTCGTTCCTGGAAAGGATGGGTATGCTTGAATTGCCTATAGGACCCATGTTGGAAAGCTGTTTAGGACATCAGAATGTCTGTCTGGCAGAAATCACCTTTGAAGCTCGAAGTACCACGTGCTTACACCTTTCCTCTCAGATAGATAGAGCCTTTTCTTGAAATAGGTCGATAGGGAACTGTGACGAACTTGAAGGGAATACGAAAATTAATTTATGCGATGTGATGACCCCATGCAACCCAACTCTTTGGTGACCTCCGTGGACATGTCCTTTGCCGTACTTGCGAGCCAGAACACGCGGGGCCGTTATTCGCCGTCCTCGATGCAGAAATCCTGAGGACGAGTTAGGGCCCGGGCAGGTGCATCCATTACTAAATATCTCAAAGACAGACAATTAAGCACTAATGATAGACATCGGAACTGTGCTTGCTCCATTCAGTACTCATGTTGCGCTGC
Source organism: Rossbeevera mucosa (assembly GCA_038090415.1). Classification (NCBI taxonomy): domain Eukaryota; kingdom Fungi; phylum Basidiomycota; class Agaricomycetes; order Boletales; family Boletaceae; genus Rossbeevera; species Rossbeevera mucosa. The sequence continues at coordinate 905 of JBBPMR010000444.1, read as the reverse complement.
CAAGGCCATTACTTGATAGATTGTCATCTATGGATAAAGCGTCTGAATGGACGAAAGGAAGAATGATGGTCAAACTTATGAAGAAGTAGGAAGCCTTGGGCAGGGACGGTATCAATTGTACGCGCTGGAACATGCAGCACTCGGGTAGAAAATAGTGTTCCGGGGAAGCGCAAAGCGTCTGGGGACAAGCATTCAGCCAAGAGATCGGCTTCGGACCGATGTCCGGCTTTTTGAATCTCCGAACTACATAATACGTCATCGTCGCCAGATATGGATGCTGAGGACGATTCCGGGGGCTCGTTAACTATGTCTCTCTTCGAAATCGGACACGTTCTGCTGTGTGTGGATAAAAAGTTCCCTCTCAGCGCTTCTACACTAGCACTGTTGTCACTTCATATCTGACTCGTGCAGTCGATATTTGTTTGGATCCCCTACTTACTACAGTAAGTACTCATTGCTCCAACCGAGAAAGCGAGTGCATCATCGTGAGATTTTATGACACATCCGGAACGTTACTTTCTCGCTGAACTTGGGACAAGATCCAGGTTGTCTTTTTCTAGCACGACTACAGATGGCCCATACAGTGTTCACGATATCTGTTCCAGACACCGACCTCGATCTCTTGCGTAAAAAGTTAGATCTTGTTACCTTTCCAGACGAGCTCGAGGATGCCCAATGGAAGTACGGTGTACCTCTTGCTGACATCAAGAGACTGGTTGAGCGATGGAGAAACGGATATGACTGGCGAAAACATGAAAAGGACCTCAACGACGAACTACCCATGTACACCACAGACATCGACGTCGACAATTTTGGGACGTTGAACATCCATTACGTGCATAAGAAGAGTGCCGTGGCAAACGCGATCCCCCTTCTCTTCTGTCACGGTTGTATGTATTTGCCCT
>JBBPMR010000443.1:0-21296 GCA_038090415.1 Rossbeevera mucosa | reverse complement strand
TGCAGCTGATATGACAGACCAAGCTAGCGACGCGTACGGATGAATCTATGGCATTTAAGTAGTGTGGCAACGAAGCAACTGAATAATAGATACCTGTGAGATACTGGACACAATGTCATTAAACAACCCCAGCCTGTTAAGCAGTACGCTCCACGTGGTCTCGAATGTTTGCATCTCGGCCACGATATTGTTGGCAGTGTCGATCGCCGTGCTAATACCGACGTCCATGGAGTCGGACATACAGACTGTTTCAATAGCCTTAGTAACGGCATCCGTTGCTTGACGGTCGTCTGCATCAATGCCTCCGAATGGTTCTGCAACCAGCATAAACCTGATGATGATATCCGAAGGATTACCCTTTGAAAGGGGTTCTTCAAGTACTTTCATTGAAATCGAATCAGAGAGACACAGACGACATTCAACCTTGTCGTACCTCCATCCTTGCATTTTCGTAACACACTGTGGATGGTATCCACGAGGCTCCCAGCTAGTTCGTCCTTTCCAATGTGGCGCTTTTGGTAAACCCGTACAGTGAGGACGGATCGATCGTGTCCGTCACTAAAATATTAGCTTCGAGAGCACCAAAAATGCAGATATACATACTCACAAAGTCAATTTCTCATTCCACGATGTGCGATTCTTGGTCTCCTTTGCCTTTCTCGTCACCCGCGATGTATTACCCACAGAAAATTCAATTTGATATTGCCTTGAAACGAGCGGGTTGCGCCCTGCTTGAGTGCGTATCGTGATGTCTGAAAATAAAGTCAATTCCAGTGTAGTAAAAGGATAAGCGCCACAACTGCACCTTTGATCGTGATAGTTTTAGTTCTTGAACCATTTTCAGCAAGTTCTCTGCAGAATAAAATCACCGTGTAAAATGCACATACACCGTTGGATCCATAACTTGTTGTATTTGCGGTTTAGTGGTACACGTTGTTGGGTATCACGATTGATCATTATGTAATTCCGTTAGTCGTCATGTTGGGACCACTTTCACTTGATGAAGAGGTTCGGTTATATACCACCAACGCAGAACGAGAGAAATATTCTCTTCTCGCAACTCTATTCGGAATAATAGTCGCATTAGATTACCTCGAACGAGCGTATGTCCGTGATGCGCTCACACCTGCTGAGTGAGTTCATCTTCTCGGTTCGATCTCATATACTAAGGCTCGCATTTGTGAACGAGATATTCACCGGCGTGCACGAGATTGTTATCGCAGTACATGACAATGCTCAAGCTTGTCAAGGACTCCGTCCCCTCAATCGAGCAGTTTATGACACGTTACCGCGTAACTCTTGTCCAATATCGCATGATCTCGTCACCTACACACCCGATGTACTCTAGATGGACGCTCCAGCTGCGCTACACCGGATCAAAGTCGGGGTGCCAGCGACGGTAGAACACTCGAGCGAAGCTGGTCCAGAGACCGGAAAGTGGATCGCCGAGACAACCCAAGTTCGTATTTGCGGTTGCGCGTCTAACGACCAGGCTGAATGAAATGATTTGACCTTCAGAATTTCATTACATTCATGGATGCCCTGAAGCTCCGTCTTCGTGCTAAAGACCAGCTGCACCCCATCTTACAGGAGCTTATCACCGGCTATGCCAGGTTCAAAGGTAGTAAAGACTGGGAAGGAAGGAGCCGGATGGTCAGTTGGTAAGTCATGCCCCTTCGATCTCCTTTTCATCGCCTGATATTGCGGTAGGTTGATAACGCTTAATGGAATGAAGGCCTCAGAAGAAATTACAGAGGAGCAGTCGAGACAGGTCAGTCTCTCCACAATCCGTTGTTTACTCCTTGACGATGGATTATTCAGCTCCTATTCGACGTTGATCATGCCTACGCCGAGTTCTTCCGCAGTTTAAGTGGAGCAAAAGGCGACTGGACTTAATGTTAGGCAATGCAATTAAACGTTGCGCTGGTACTAGCTTTGCGATGTCCCAGAGCCAGACTATGGTTCCTCCACCCAGAGCGCATGAAACAAACAACTGCCAGTCGCCGCAAATATCTTTTGTATATCACCGTGACAAAGCATACGTCATTTTTTACATTGTCTCAATCTGCATGACTTTTATGGTACGGGACCACCTGCATACATACATGCTGCAAAATACACTCGCAGATATCTTGTTCCAAGGTGTGGCCTAGCCCAGGTTAGCTGTGAATCTGCCTCGCTGAGGAAGAACTACGTGGTGCGCAGTGGATCATGGTCTCCCTTGGGTTTCGCTCTTAAAGTTAGGTCTCCGGTAAATAGCAAAATTAGGTGATCCAACATGATCAAATGTCCAATTTTTTCCCTGTTAACTCTTTCCTAACCTCCGCCGTTTCCCTAATCCATTTTGGTCAAAAGCAGCACTCTTCCTCTTAACGCTCTCCGCCAGGCTTTGCAAGCTACGACTGTTTTGTTGCACGGGACCATGAGACGGTGTTGGACGGTCAGAACGAGGGTTGCTTTTCTGGCGTTTCGAACGTTCGTCGAGCAGTGCTGCCATGCTTTTAGTCTTTTTGTATCTAAAATATAAAAAGCGACGGTCGTCAATCCCCAAATAACAACACAGATAGCAACGTACTGAGGGTGCGTAGGGTCAATTGCAAATTGGTGGTCTTCGTGAACAGCGACGAAGCGGTCATCCTTGACATTAATAACAAAGTCGTCCTGTGTCTCTCCCGGTCCATCATCCGCCTTATCATCTCCTCCATGTTTCTTACTCTTGTGTTTTGACTTGTTCTTTCGCTGCTTCTCCGCTTTTAGTACCGCTTTCATATCGAAATGTGTGGGCTCCCCGTAGGGGTTATCGGATGTTGCCAGCAAAGCCAGTTCAGCCTTGGAGGACTCGGCAACTTTCTTCTGCTTCGTAGGTATTTTGCTCGACTGGTCAGGATTTTCCTTTTCGTCTCCGCGATGACTGTCGCTTTCCGCGCCAAAGAACTCGTCGTCTAGACTCGACTTGGTCTTTGTCGACGCATCATGGTCATCATCTTTCCCTTTCATCTTCGCCTCGTCTTGTTTCTTCTTCTTCTTCTTCTCCTTCATTTTCCTTCTATATTTATCCAGCGTGGTTTCCTCCTCTGGGTCCTTCGTCTCGCTGAGGCCGGGAGTGAAGGTAACCTCCATGTCAACATCGCTGTCTTCCTGTCCCCCAACCTTTCTTTTCTTCTTCCTAATTGTTTTGTCATCAAACGCATTGCCCCATCCCTCTGGCAGCGCGTCGTCGTTCCCGCCAAGGAGGAGCGCCCGTAACTTGTCTCTTTCGGACTTTTTGGAGCTTGTGGCCTCATTCTTCGATTTACGTTTCCCAGGCTTCGAATCTAGTGCGCACTCGTCATCGGAACCCTCAGAAGACGAGGACGCAATGTAGGCACGAAAGTCCGCCTCTTCAACCTCCTTCTTCGACAGAGGGCGACGCAGGATATGGGTCCGTTCTGGGTCGTCCTCATCCCAGGTGAGCTTTACTTTTGAGTGGCGAAGGGCCTAGGGCCGTATCAGTTCCATCACTAGGAAATAGTATGCTGAGGGTACGAATACGTACGTCAGTGGTGAACTCTACCGCTCTATAAGGCGTATTTGAGGGTTCTGTAGCTTCATCCCTGGATAATAATTAGCTCTATTTGGAAATGTATCAAATCCCATACCGAGGTTCGTCCTCGAAAGTCATGTCGTCCGGGACAAAGCTGAGATCGAACACGTTGGCAGATCGTTCTAGCTCGGTTCCTTCGAGTTCATTGTAGACGTGACTGGCAGCTTGTACCGTATCGCACTCTATGATAGCATAGTAGTAGCTGTGCATAACGTTCGTCAGCAAGTCATTCGCAGAAAGCAAAGAATGAGAATACACGTACCGCAAGCGCTCCAGTTGATACTTTCTCAGAGCATTCTCGTCGTAGTCGGCTTCGCTGCCTGTTTCGATTATCGTCTTCTCGTTGATCTCTTCGTCTTCCAGTTTCTGATCTTTCTTCTTCTTGAAGACTTCCGTGGGCGGCCCTTCCTTCTCTTCCTTGGCCATCCGCATCTTTCCAAACTCACTTGGGTAAACACGGACACTTAATATCCTTCCCCTGGCCATGTTCACGCCGCCTTCGTTGGCCGAAGCCGATTTTTTCTCTCTGGACGATGCAGCAGCGGAGGCAAGTGGGGCAGTAGGTGATAGAAGCGATGAAAATATCTTGTACAAGTGCACAGCACGAACATGGTCCCAGTCGAGGTTGACTACTGCCAACCTCCTCGTCTGCTTGACGTCCCCAGTCCCTTCCTGCCTGGGAATGGTCTCGGCATATTCGGCAACCTGCGCGTCGAGGGTGGCGATTGTGTTTTCGTCGAGGTCGATCTCAAAGTCCTCGTCATTGTCGTCTTCCCACTTTTTGGGATCAGCACCGAGAGAGACGAAGCCATCCTGGTCGTTGTCGCTGTCACCCTCGTCCGCTAAGCTGGCGCGCCCGTCCTGCTCTTCCTCGTCGGACGACTCCATGAGCACAGCGCCACGCGCATAATCGACCACGGGAACTTCTTCCTCGTCGCCGTCCGTCTCGAGCCTGTAAAACCTTCTGAGGCTGTCTTTTTCCTGCATCTCCGATACCACTCGTCCATATTTGTCGACTCTCGCTGCATGGTGGTGTGCTGTGAGTGAGTAGTTGATAGCGGATGGTCATAACATGCCGTATGCGCACCAGGGGTTTTCTTTTGCTTCTTCTTTCCCCCTTTACCCTTTTCCTCGTCTCCCAACAGGTCCTTGAAGCGATCATCGATGACGACCTTGGATCGGTGCTTTTTAGGGCGGCGGAATCGAGGATCGGTTTTGACGCTAGCAAAGCGAGCGTCCGACATCTTTCGTGTGGTGCAGAAGTCAGGCGGTGTACACCGAGCTTAGCGTAGCAGGTCAAACGTATTTGGTAGTCACTAATGAAGGAGAAAGACGAGCACGTGAGACGTACGTCATGCCTGGGTAGAGTCGGAGACCAGATATTCGATCTCAAAGCACATCAGGGTACTCCACTTTCACTTGACTTGAACAATGTGCGGAATACCGTATGTAGGTTAGCTAGTGCTCTGTATGTGTGCGATACCACGGGATGAAATCATAATTGTCTCGTTTCAAGTTGACTCGGTAATAATACAGTATACTACAACCCTGTGAGCGGTAATCATAACGGTGTTTCATCACACCGAACGTATTGGATGTAGCTTCGGGATGAGGCCTTGAGGGATGTCATTTCTAGGCAGGCTTCAAACAGCCGCTCTGAACTCCAGCACTGCAGATTCCCCAAGGTCATATACTTTATCCAACTGTAGATCGGCTCCGGTCCTGCAGAACGGAAAAGTGAGTAATGCTGAGATGAAATAGAAAACAGAACAAGGAAGCTTAGCGGAGCAAACAACCCACCCAAGCGCCATCATTTCGTCCACAGTCCGCTCCTTTGCATTAAATGAGATCAACATATTCAGGTCCATTTGATAGATCTTGTTATTTCCGTGCCCGAAATTCGGCAACAAAGGTTCGGGTGCAACATCAACTCCAAATGATTTGGTGCTGAGATCGCGACTGGCAACAGTCAGGACGTAATCGTCTGATCACAATGCATGTCAAGTAGAATAGATCATTGATAAAACGAGAACATACGAATCAGCAACCGACTGTGAGGAGCCATAGCGCTCCTGATGTTCCTCAATATAGTTACGGCCTCTGCATCCGGCCAATCGTGAATGATATGGCGGAGCTAAATGGGTATCAGAACTAAGTTCATTCTGATCAGGAGGAAACAAAGAGAATCAATGCATACATAGTACACGTCCCGGCCATGTACAGGACTTCCTTCCAAAAAGTTCAGAGGAACAAATTCGATCTGGTTATTTTTCAGAGCCTCTGGCGCGTCCTTGATCCAGACCTAGATTGCGAAATAAGTTCAGTTCAGTTTCATCGTTATACGAGTCAGGATATTTTTTTCTGTGCGTAGAAGAACTCAATGAAAGACAAAATATATCCTTACATCTTTGGCCTGCACCAACACCTCAGGCAGATCTTGATTGGTGATCTTGAGGTGCGGGTACATTTTCGAGAGGGGCAAAGAAACCGTCCCGAAACCAGCGCCAATATCACAGAAAGTCTTTACTCCGTTCCATGGATAGTCTGGAACAAGAATATTAATATTTACTGTAGAGTACACCCAAGGACACAAGCACTTACGGTGCAAAACGGAGAGCGAACCCGAAACTGAGCCAAATCCAAACATAGCACGGTGGAAGGTCTGTTCAAGGATGGAGTGCGCATTTATGCAATCATGACTGGATTTCTTACATTCCGTTTCTCTTCCTACAGGATTGGAGGCCACGGTGTCAGAAACACGACGTTCACAGTTCAAAATTAACATGAGAATCAGCTTACACCATCCAGTGAATCAAAGTAAACACCCTTGATGCCCTTCTTATTGAGTGCATACATAAGAGGTGACATACTCGGGTGATAGCTTGTTGCATAATCTGGTTCTGTCATCGTTTCATACAGTACAGGGGCACCTTGTGAGATATTATCATCAAGCATGCGGTAGAGGGCTCCTGTGTCGGAGCTCGAGACGGTAACAAGTGACAACCGGTTGTTTGAAAACACATTGGGTTCCACTGAAATCGTAGTTTCAAAATATCAAACGTAGGCGCTATTGGGGGAATGAAGTACTGACCTTCAGTGAAGCACCCCTTGGTAGCGAGCAGGCGAAGCACGCGAGAGAGCTTTCCTTTCTCTAGATTAACCAGCTTTGCAAGCTCATCCACATGTAGTCCATTTGGATACTTCTCCAGTACATCCGCGACTTGTGCACGGACGACAACACCCACACATGTCGAATCGAATGAAGTTACATACTAAGAGGCCAGTTAACTTTTCATCGCCGAGGTTTGGATACACGACTCACATTGAAGACAGTGTGCTGAGGCGGCGCCAAACTCGCACATAACTGCTGGCAGGCGCCCTCGAGCAGCCTCACAGTTTTCTTCAGCGCAATAGTATCCGTCACAAAGTCAATGGGATGATATGACTTGGAATAGATCGTAGGAACTTCATTGCCGCCTTTTTTGTACTCTGCGATGGCTTGACGGGCCGAAGTATTGATTATCTCAAGGAGAGCTTCGAGTTGAGCTTCAGCTGACATTGTCAACTTGAAAGAGAAAAAAGAGGGAGAATCGAGTGTTACGACTTGGAGGCTGAGCTCCCGCTGCCATCTCTATTTTTATATTTGCCGCAGAGGACCATCAGCGACAAGAAACAAGATATCAATCACATGATGTGATTGAAAATTCAGTGGTCGGTGCATCTGGATGAAAATGAAACTGTACCATTCCTTTTCCGTGGCTCTCAGGCTACCAATGAATCCGCCTTATTTAGTTCCCTGTATGACGGAGGCCATCTTATCTGTGTGGCTTTTGCTAAGCGAGGTCCCCTGTTTTGTTTGATTAGTTTAAACCCTGGATTTTCCTATCGAATCAACCTGAATAGAAGGATCTCACGGATCGGAGCATGTTCGGTGGCTTGAATGTTTGCTAAGTCGTTGAACTCCGAATTTTCTTTTGCTCCAAGGTTCGAGGGTCGGCGGCGAGTATGAATGGGCTGCTGGCGAAGAAGTAGCACACGAAGACCCTGCGGCTCTCTAAGAGCGGGTTAAAAAATCGCGCCAACCAAGACTCCGACGTGAGTGGGACTGAGTTACTATTAATTCTAAAGGATCGCATCAGTACCTGAAATAATTGAAGTGGACAACTTAATCCTGAGGCTGCGAAGCTTAACCACTGATAAATATAATTCCATTCATACATTCATACAAAAGTAGTATGTATATAGCGCTAGTATTACGTAAGCTCATGTCATAGATTCAACATCCAAGTTGATATAGCTTCTTGTACTCAACCACTACGTGCTAAACTCAACCAACCAGAACCATACCAGGTAAGTCTTAGCCCTCTCCAACTGGTATACGAGTGCAGCGCTGCCGTGTGGCGCGCACGCAATTCAACATGATAGCCTGTGGCGCCGGCTCGGAATTGGTTGGATACTAGTCTGAGCCTGCGTGTGGCACAACGCGTTGTCGGCAGCCGGTCAGACGCCCTTCCGGATACACAATTTATGCCGGCTGTAACGTTCTCTCCATATCAGTCCACATGGTCTGTTGTTCCTATGACGAATAGTTTTGCATATTCTTCAACTTTCTGAGTCTGGACCATGCTGCTTGGTAACTTTATTTTCCTTGTTCTGCATTATCCAACGTCTTACATACCGGAGTGCACAGCTTCGGTCATCCAGAATTATAGCGATATTCCAGACCAAGCCTTAGTAAATGATACTTATTACTGTCATCGTGTAGGGTAAGCAGTACAGACTTTCACCTGAAGCAATACACGGGACACACTTTTCGAATGGCAGTCGACGTTTCCAGGCTTTGACAGCAACACCGTGACGGAACTACGACACCGCCGCGAGCTCCCTAATTTCCTACGCTTTATGATAGGCTGCAGGGTAAAAAATGCGAGTAATGTCAAGGTGATACAAGAATATGCGCAGGTAACAACTCATCTTCAAATCATTTCGTCCAGCGTCTGCTTCAAGTTGCTTTTACTCCCTGAATATTTTCGTTCTCAGCACTCGACAACGATGGTCCGGGAGCAAGCCCCCCCTGCCACAGGGTTCCACATCGAGATTGTACTTCCTAGCCACCGGCACAAATTTGAAGGGTTTTAGAAGGACAAACTAAATCTGATGATGTAGCGCTTCCAGCACGTTTTTTTTTCCTTGGGTCTTGGGTCAGACGAGTATGACCTGGAGCAAGCTTAGCACTCCTGAATCTTCACATGAATGAAGAAATGTTAGACCGCACTGATGCTCAGCGGCACAAAACGCATCCTTTACCCGTGCCATGCGTGTCGGACACAACGCCCACGCATGTCGACTGTCATCAAATCATTTTATCATCGGCATTGTAAAATTGTGCAGTGGCGGCGCCAACAATACACATAGACACAACCCCACAGCTTTCGGTCACGAAGTTGATGAGATAGCATGTCTCATTTTGATCATGAGAGTTTGCCGAACTACGCTTGAGAAACCGTACAATGTCACACGCAAGTGAATATCCATAGGTTGACTAAACATACCGGCTATCTTGATTCTTGGAGGGGGTGATAAAAAGTCCGTGATGGTGTTTCTGCTGCGAGATGCCAATAACACTGATTCCCGCAGACTCGGAGGCAGGTTCGTTCCGATCTGTTCCGCCTTCATCGGATCGCCTTCATCGATATCTCAAGAATGGTGAAGACTAATAAATATTGAAAAGCGAAACATAGTCATTTACATAAGTAACATAACGTGTACAAGAATAAATCCACTACCTCAAGCAAATATGACAAGAACCCCTTTTGCTTCACTCAATCTCTGTTCGCATCAACCATGGCGTCGACGACTCTCCATGGAATCACGCATCCGACCAGATGCTGACAGCAAGTTCCTTGACGAGGTGCAACTTGCGCTTCATGTCTTCCATCCCAAGCAAGTTACCTTCTTCGTGTGATGCGAAACCACACTGAGGAGAGACCGATATGCGTTGCAACGATTCGTTCATGGTCTCACCCGTGCCACTCGCCATGATCCGCGCAGCTTCGAACACACGTTCCTGGAGGACTTTTGTATCTTCGAGCTGAGGGAATTTGCTCGTGATGAGGCCCAAAACCACTGATTTGTTCCTCGGAAGGTGTTTCAGAGGTTCGAAGGTACCTGAGTCTCGATTAGTGGGTGCGTCGACAACTCCGAGGAAGGAAGAAACACACCAGCGCGCTCAGTATCGTACTCGAGGTAGTAACAGTCTACGTTCACATTGTTGAACAGCTTGGCAGAAATCACGTCGTAGCCCCCCTCTGAAAAGTGAACCGAATGCCTAAAATTACCTCGACAGAGGTGGAGGCCGACCGTCATGTCTTTTGGACGCATCGCGAGGCAATTGTTATACAACCGAATATATGCATCGAACAGGGCATCGGGATCAGTGCCTTCGGCCTTCATGCCTTCCAGCATGTTGATGTCGCAGAAGTAGGTGAGAAGCGGATCATCGATCTGGATGCTACGACAGCCAGCTGCGTAAAGGACCTCTAGTTCTTTCCGATAGGCAGCAGCGATTTCATTGAAGTAGTCTTCACGGTCGGCGTACACCTCAGGCTTGAATGCATGTTCTCCTAATGGTTCGGTCAGCTCAGTATGCATCGCCGTCACGGGTGTAAAAGGGAGAAGTATGTACCATGATGCGGATGGAGCCACTCGGGTGCTGCCATGGTTATCTTGATGCTTTTGATCTCAGAAGGACAAACGAGCTTTGCGAGTGCTTCAAATTGAGGGACACACCCGGATTTAACCCATTGAAGATTTCCGGTGCACAACATGGTAGTTGCTGGCTTGGTATCTGCGGAATAATGTTGAACGCTACCTGGGCGTTCCAATACTTTGTAAATATACAGTGACTGTTGGCAAAGAATACCTTCACATCTGGTAGGTAAAGCTGTGCATGCAAAGCCGTTTCTGACACGATGGAATTTTGTAAAATAAATGCAATCCCACCTTGAAAATATCCATAGGTGGATTGGGAACGTCTTGTGCCGATGTTAGCTTTGGTCTCATGGTAATATCATATAGCGGAATAGTCTCACGTTCGAAACCTTGTAAGTATTCGAAGAAACCGTCATAGAACCTTGACAGTATCCAAACGGTCATCTGGAGACACTAACCATATTGGTCGCAACGGTACCTACATGTGTCGCCTAGGTCGCATGTCAGGGTGGCGTTCCGAATCAAACTATGCTCACAGACCTGTATCCTCCGTCGCTAAGGCTCTTGATGCCCACTTCCCGTTGTAGGTTGGTTGCATCGGTGATCGCCCGATCCTCAAGCACCCGTAGTTGCTCCTGAGTGACCTCTCCATTATCAAACTTCTTTCGGGCCTCAAGGAGGTACGACGGACGAAGTAAGGAACCGACATGCTCAGCGCGGAAAGGAGGAGCTTGTTGGAGCATTATGTTCAAACTACCAGGATATGAGAGTAGTTGGCACACGGTGGAGGTATGGTGTCGGTGGTAAAGTAGAGGTTTATCAGTCATCCGAACAACAACTCGACAGATAAAGAAAAGAAAAGAACACAGTTGTAGAATTCACACATCTAAGCTCTTGTGGCCAAACCTTATCATCCTAGGCTCGAATAAGCACACTAAACTGAATGTTTGGTCCTGAGATTGCCGTTCAGGGTTATGCAAATTTGTCTAATCCTTGTAGGGCGGGCGCCGGGAACTGATTGCAGATGAGTGTATACCCAATAATACTGGGACCCTAGGAGAGCTGAGTAGCTGTGAGCGCTGACCGGCCAGTTAATGAATGGGATGCTATGCCAGTGGAAGCAAGATGTAGCAGAGCGCTGAAACCGGCGACGAGGACTCGGAGCATTGCAAATCCCGCAAGATGAACGAGCGACATTGTTGAAAGAGGAAGAGGTGACTGGTGACTCTCGCTTGGTCGATTGTCTGAATATCTTCAAGTTGCAACGTGGCCAGTGCACTCGCAGCGCTTCGTTAGTACACCGCAATGCGAGGTTGGCACCAAGCACCAAGTGCTTCCAGTGGTCGAAGTCGAACACTGAGCCCTAGTCGAAACTTTTTGAATTTGACGCCGTGACGAGTCGTCACGGCGTCAAATTCAAATATGTACGTTATGGGGGCAAGGGTAGATTTTACATACAGTACGTACATATACTACAAGTTATTAATTGAGTACTCGAGGAAAGCTTCTGGCCCGACTTCGCCGATGTAGTTACATACTTAAAACATATCCATATCTCCCGTAGCAGACTCTTGAGTAGAAAGACCACTCTGTTCTTACTCCGTTGCGATTACGCGTCCGCCCAAATGCTGTCAGCAAGCTCCTTGACAAGCTGCAATTTGCGCTTCATATCATCCATCGTAAGCGCATTGCCAATCTCGTGTGACGCGAAACCACACTGAGGAGAGACGGAGATACGCTGCAACGCTTCGTCTACCGCCTCTCCCGTAGCACTTGCCATGATCTGCGCAGCCTCAAAAACCCGTTCTCTGAGAGCCGCCTTGTCCTCAAGTTTTGGGAATTTGCTAGTGATAATACCCAAGACGACAGATTTGTGCTTGGGCAGATGCTTCAGGGGATGCAACGTGCCTGTATACACCTCCAGTTAGCTGGCACGTCGACAACACTAAATGGTAACGCACCGGCTCGTTCAGTGTCGTACTCTAAATAGTAACAATCCACATTCAAGTCGTTAAACACTTTGGCCGCGACCGGATCGTAACCACCCTCAGAAAAGTGAATCGAACCCGAAAAATTGCCTCGACACAGGTGAACGCCAACTGTCATGTCTCGCGGGCGCATCGCGAGGGAGTTATTATAGAGCCGAATGTAGTCATCAAGCAGGCTATCCGGGTCGATGCCTTCATCTCTCATGCCCTGGAGCATGGTAACGTTGGAAAAAAAGGTGAAGGCCGGTCCGTCAATTTGGATGTTGCGGCAGCCGGCTGCGTACAAGGCCTCGATTTCTTGCTGATAGGCGACAGCGATATCATTGAAGTAATGTTCGCGATTAGCATACACCTCTGGCTTGAACGAATGCTCTCCTAGTCGTTTGGTGAGTCGGGGAACCTGTTAAAGCTTCAGAAATGGAAGAGTGCTCACCGTGATGTATATGAAGCCAATCGGGTGATATCACAGTCATCTTGATATTTTTGACTTCATCAGGATGGACGAACTTCTTGAGTGCATCAAATTGAGGGACATAGCTGGATTTGATCCATCGGATCTTTCCTTCGCACAAAGCGGTTTTTGGAGGGTCGGCATCTACAGATGAGTGTTAAAACACTATCGGGAGATCCGACACTCTATGAAAATATACAACACACTCACTCATTTCAATGATTGCTTTTATATCTGGAACGTAAAGCTGTTGTGCTTTTGGTCATTTCTGTAATGAAAACAATGATTTACTAGCCTTATAGATATCCGCGGTTGGATTGTGAATGCCTTCGACCGAGGTCAGATTTGATCTAACCCCTAACAGAGAGATGAGTTGTCTCACTTTTGAAGCCTTCCAGATATTCAAAGAATCCGTCACAAAAGCTTGTTGTTCAAAACGTAAGACAGTGATTACGCTGGGTGTGAAGAGACATACAAAGATCGCCTAAATCACAAATCAAAATAATGTTCCTCATAACGATATGCATAGTATACTGACCTATATTCACCGTCGGTGATGCTCTTTATTCCTACTTCTCGCTGCATGTTGATGGCATCAATGATGGCACGATTCTCGAGCGCCTGTAGTTGCTCCCGAGTAACCTCTTGTTTGTCGAACTTCTTCCGAGCTTCGAGGAGATATGGCGGGCGGAGTAACGAGCCGATGTGCTCTGCACGGAAGGGTGGATTTTGCTTGGATGCCATGTTTGCCAGAATGAATAAGAAGATCCACCGACGATATATACCCCAGTGGTGAAGGGTGTCAGTGACAAAGGAGCAGCTTATCAGTCACTTGGACCCGAACAGCAACATTGCGCCCAACATTGCGCCCAAATTACATGAGCATGAGAAGGCACCTGTCGAGCCATCAAATTTAATAGTGGCTTTAATGTTTCTAGTACAAACGGATAGTCCGATGCGAACACCGCAGGAGGAAATGTCGTCAAATCCTACCTTCCATCAGAATCATTCCCTAAAAGATCTAGTGTCGAAGCTTACAATAGATTATAGGTTGGATGAGTCAGTCGCTCAGACCACCTCTAACCATTTTTGAGGTCATTTGATGTTTCGGTTTCTAACCACATTAGAATCATACTGTACACATCCGAATAAATCAACTGTCTAGCGTACATCAGCCTTCCAGAACTTCATTGCTCCATTCCATACTATCCTTTGGCGTTGGCGACTTAGTATCCAATCGAGTGAGGGTCATGCGTCTACCCAGATCCCTTCAGCAAGCCCCTTGACCAGCTGCAACTTGCGCTTCATGTCATCCATTGTAAGCGAGTTTCCTTCCATTTGCGACGCGAAGCCACACTGAGGAGAGATGGAGATACGTTGTAATGCTTCGTCCACGGTCTCCCCTGTACCACTTGCCATGATTCGCGCAGCCTCGAACACACGTTCTCTGAGAACCACCTTGTCCTCTAGCTCTGGAAATTTGCTAGTGATAATACCCAAAACCACAGATTTTTGCTTAGGAAGGTATTTCAGAGGCTCGAATGTGCCTGTAGCATGGAAGTTACATTGGTTAGCTATGAGGGAGGAAAAAACACACCAGCACGCTCGGTGTCATACTCGAGGTAGTAACAATCCACATTCACATCGTTGAATAGCTTCATCGCGATTTTGTCATAATCGCCCTCCGAAAAGTGTATTGATCCCGAAAAGTTACCTCGGCAGAGATGGATGCTGATCGCCATGTCTCCTGGACGGGTTGCAAGACAGTTATTGTGCAGGCGAATGTATGCGTTGAGCAAGGCACTCGGATCAGTGCCTTCGTCCCTCAATCCCTTAAGCATACTTTCATCGCAAAAGAAGGCGTAGATCGGATCGTCGATCTGAACGTTGCGGCAACCAGCTGCGTACAGGGCATCAAGTTCTTGTCGGTACGCGGCAGCGATGTCATTGAAATAGTCTTCACGGTCAGTATACACTTCCAGCTTGAATGCATGCTCCCCTAGTGGTCAGGTGAATAGAAATAACGGATCGCTGGATCGCTGGAAGGGAATGTGTGCGCACCATGGCGTAAATGGTACCACTCTGGTGCTGCCAGGGTTATCTTGATGTTTTTGATCTCGTCGGGATGCACGAGCCGTTTGAGTGATTCAAATTGTGGAACATAGCCGGATTTAACCCATCGAATTTTGTCCACGCATAGAATAGTAGTTGTCACCTTGGCATCTGAGAGACAGTAGTGTCGACAACGCCATTAGTGTTTCCATATGATAGGTTATAGGCGCAAACTTACTGTTGGCAAAGAGCGTGCGCATATCTGGAACGTAAAGCTGTTGTGCACCAAGTTATTTCAAGGCTGGAAGAATGATGTGATGTGTACTCGCCTTGAAAATTTCGTTGGGCGGATTGTGAACCTCTTCGATCAAGGTCAAACATTGAATAAGTATCATAAAAAGAATCGTTACCTTCAAAACCTTCCAGGCATTCAAAGAAACCTTCACGAAAACTTGGTATCCAAACGATTAGCTGTCAGTCACCTGGCTTACGACGATACATACATCTGTCGCCTATGTTGCATGTCAGAATGCTGTTAGCATTACGATAAGCTCACTGACTGACCTATATTCGCCATCTGTAAGGCCCTTCATACCGACTTCACGTTGCATATTGACTGCTTCAGCAATGGCTCTATCTTCAAGTTGCCGTAGTTGCTCCCGAGTGACCTCCCCTTTGCTAAACTTCCTTCGTGCCTCGAGGAGGTACTCTGGACGGAGGAGTGATCCAACATGCTCAGCACGGAAAGGGGGGGTTTGCTTGGATGCCATGTTCACCAGAATGTTGAATGTACAAGAATCTGCCAGTCCTAGTGACAAATCGCTGTTGGTAAAAAGGTGTCAGCGAAGTAACAGGCCCTGACCGATATCAGCCGAACGCCATCCTTACGTCTCCGACGTCAATGTTACCTAACATACATACTCGCTATCAGCGAGACGTTTCAGAAAGTTAGCACAATTGAAAGCTTCCGATTGGTTGGAGAAATTTCAAATACTCGCGTGCCTCCAAACTTGAGATAAGCACAGGCTGGATGGGCCGAGGGTGGAGATGAGCGCACAAGGTATACAGTATGCTATGGTTGGTTGATTCCACTCGATGCAACTAGAATCAACTTGGGTGTCACCGATGATCATACATCCCCCCAGATACTATTAGCAAGTTCCTTCACCAGCTGCAACTTGCACTTCATGTCGTCCATCGTGAGCGAGTTGCCATCTTCGTGTGACGCAAAACCACACTGAGGAGAAACAGAAATGTGTTGCAACGCTTCATCCACTGTCTCTCCCGTACCACTCGCCATGATGCGCGCAGCCTCAAACACGCGTTCTTTGAGTGCAACTTTGTTTTCGAGTTCAGGGAACTTGCTGGTAACAAGTCCCAAGACGACATGTTTGTGCTTGGGAAGGTGTCTAAGAGGCTCGAACGTGCCTGACCTCCCGTTCAGCTGATACAGCGACTAGGAAACTCTGAAGAAAGGAGAGAAAACACACCGGCACGTTCGGTATCGTATTCGAGATAGTAGCAGTCCACGTTCACGTTGTTGAACAGCTTGACCGCAATCGCGTCATAACCACCCTCCGCGAAATGAACCGAATTCCTCCAGTTCCCTCGACACAGATGCATGCTAATTGTCATGTCACTTGGACGCGTTGCAAGGCAGTTGTTGTGCAGTCGAATGTATGCGTCAAGTAGGGCACCTGGGTCCTTCCCTTGATCTCTCATGTCCTTGAGCATTCTCTCGTCGCAAAAGTAGGCAAGGAGCGGGTCATCTATCTGGACGTTGCGGCAGCCAGCTCCATACAGGGCATCGAGCTCTTGTCGATAGGCGGTGGCGATGTCGTCGAAGTAGTCTTCGTCTTTAGGGTAGACCTCTCGTTTGAACCCATGTTCCCCTGGTGGTTCCGTGAGTGGCTTGTCAGAATGCTAGTTATGACAGCATGCGTACCATGACGTAGGTGGTACCATTCTGGAGGTGCAATGGTCATCTTGATATTATTGACTTCGTTGGAATGAACTAGTTTCTTAAGCGCTTCGAATTGGGGGACATAGCCGGATTTGACCCATCGAATCTTGCCCGTGCACAACATTGTAGACGCTGGCTTGATATCTGGAAAAAGACTGAGTATACCTACGATCCGTGTTGGATATGCACTCACTTTTCGCAGCGAAAGCTCTTATCGTGGGCAGATACGACTTTGAATACCAAGTTATTCCCGAATACACCAACGATTTGACACCTACCACGGACCTGGAAAATTTCGAAGGGCGGATTTTGGATCTCTTCGACCAAGGTCAGATATGATATCGCCGTGGAATACAGTCAGAGAGCATTACCTTCGAAACCTTGTAGAGACTCAAAAAAGCCATCGTGGAACCTTCGACCACACGATTAGATGTCGATAATGTTGATCACAACAACACGTACATGTGTCGCCTGAACGGGATATCAGTATGGCGTTCGGAGCTGTGATGCATGCCCTCACCCACCTATACTCGCCATCTGTGAACCCTTTCATGCCGGCTTCCCGCTGCATGTTGATTGCCTCTACGATTGCTCGATCTTCGACTCCTCGTAGTTGCTCCATAGTAATCTCCTTCCTGCTAAACTTCCCTTTTGCGTCGAGGAGATAACCTGGGCGGAGCAGCGAGCCGACATGCTCAGCACGGAACGGAGGACTTTGCTTAGACGCCATGCTTAGCAGAAAGAGAGTAAGAGGATCTTGCAACGGTGTGCACCTCGGTAATGAGAGCTGTTAACACTGCCCAATAGCGGGGAGTCAACAGGTTATAAGTCATCAACCTGTTGGTCAGACGATATGACAATGCAATACAAAAAGACCACACGTTTTGATCTCAAGCCTGCTTCGGAAATGCTTCTGGTGACCGATACAAAAGCCGAATACAACATTGCCGCATCCGCCGGGGGTTTGGCTACTTCGAAAGTAGGGTAGTCAACGGAAATTCGGATCAAGTTTAGATATTGAAAAATATTGACCCAAGACTGGTAGCCATCAGGTCAAACCCAATAGAATTAATCAGGGCCTGCCTACGAGAGACTACGTAGGTCAAGCTAAGGAGCGATCCAACCGGCAATGGAAAAAGTAATACCTTTAACCTGGGCCTGGTTGGTATATTCGACTCCTTGAGGTTCATATGTTGATGTCATAACTCCAGGTCGAATATAATATGTGGATAGACATCGTTCACAAAACGCGCAGAAGGCCCACGGTCGGAAATGAAGCGGGTATATTTGAGCTGAGACATCACTGAGTCATCAGGACTTATGCACTGATCCGTGATCGAATGAATCGGTCGTTAAGCTTAGTGGGGTAAACGGACGAGGAGGTGTGTTGCTATATCATAGCACGTTCTTGCGGAAGGGTAGGATCGAGAGGTCAAACTAGAGCAACTTTCCAAATTCATTTCTCTTGCGGCAAGCAAGGTTATTTACAGCTAATTGCGAAACTAATTGATGCTCAACTCAACCGTCCAACTTCAGCTCACTGATCACACGGATTAAACACAAATACCGTCCATCCGTAAAGGCGCGGTAACAAATATGGAGTTTTTGTAAACGCTTTTTACGCGCGGGAAAGCAGGAGAAACATAACATGGTGGTGAGAGTGTCCGATGACGAAGGCTATGATAACAGATGTGACGAATCCACGAGTCAAGGCCTAAATTTCAGACCAGAGCCATTAGCTATAGACCCGGAAGATGAGGAAAAGATAGAACATACCTAAGCGACAAGGACACGCACCCAAGGCGTGGGCGTCAAGAATATCAGTCATATCCGAAAGAACGACGCAGGGAGAAACATACCGAGGTAATGATGCAACGATAAAAGCATCCCTCGTTCCTGGCAACCAACGTTACATAGTTACGAGTAGAGAGAACCAAAACAAGCGTGAAAGCCTGGATGTCGAGGTCGTGAGTGATCATTGCGAAAGATGTGACGGAAGAAACAAACAAACTTGAACGGCGATCCATAAGCAAGACACTCGTATGCGCCACGGGACCAAGAAACGCAAGGAAGGACAGTTTGGGATGGGGGATCATTCCCAGTCGACAACGAGAGCTAAAGAGAGGGCATAATCATAACAGAGATGTCGCAGAAGAAGATGCTAACTTCGACGTTCGTCAGCTATGCGTGCCAAAAAAAAAATGGGGGGAAGAGAGACGAACCGTTGACGTTGTTCTCAAGCCGACCAGGTGGTACGGTAGAAGTCGGCGTACTTGAACCTCTTCCTGATCTGGTCCAGGAGGTACCAGCCAGGGGTACAGTACGTAACATGATTGCTGGTCGAGCCGCCTTTGTTCTGTCCAGAGTGGAGTTGGCCAACGATGCGAGCTTTACCGTTCCACATGTGCCAGATGAGAGAGCCCGAGTCTCCTGTAGCAGAGAAGACTTCAACAGCCCTGTTGCCCGAGTTATAGATACCAAGCTCGACGGACTCAATGCCGCCTGCGTTCTGAACAAATGAAGCGAGGCCGGCGTAGCGTCCAACGGTGAGGTCGGTAGTGTTGCCATCTTTGCCGACCATAAGGCAGCGCTGGCCTTCGCTGTCAAACTCTGCAGGGCTGGCGAGGTCCTCTTTCGTGGCGCAGCCTTCAATCCGGAGCTTCCTCTCGTCGGGAAACTTGAACGTAGTCGGACCACCACCAAGAGGATAGAACATGCATGTAAGGTCGTGAGGCGAGTACTTGGATCCTGAATAAGATTATTTTTGTTAGATGAGGTAAATGAGATAAGTCGAAACGTGCCGAGATCAATGACGTTGCCCTCGAATTCATCCCTGACCTTCTCCTCATCAGCTAAGAACGCAGCCCAGTCCGAGGTAAATAGCGTGCCGCCTTTAACGTCGACCGAGATGGATGCAGCATATTGAACACGCCCAATGTTGCGGTGGAGCCTGATGTTGGACCAGCATTTCTTGACGTTGTCGTGGAAGGCCTTGAGATCAGCAATAGCTTTCATCTCGTCGTCCCATTGGCGTTGCTTCGCCTTGATCGCCCTGGTGTTCTCCGCGTCCTGCCTCTTCTTTGCCCGCAGTTTGGCGACATCTCGGTCCCAAAGATCAGCAAGCATGCTGCGATCAGCAATGGCATTGGTGATCTCTTTGAGGCCACGCTGGAATCGACGCTCGCCGCACACTCGAACGTGGTTCATGGATGCGCCGCCTCTGTGCTCGTAATCGACGGCGGTGTTCTTGCGCAGAACATGGCAATTGCTGACTCCGTAAACCTTGTTGCTGGGCTTGCCAGCCTTGTCTTTGTTTTCGTGGAACCAGAGCGTAAGAGTGCCCTGGGAATCTTCCACCTCCATTTCTTCAGTTGCAAGAGGAACGCCGAGAAGAGGAGTGAGAAAGCGACGGACGTAATGGGTTGGATTGCTGCTGTCGACATGGCGCATAAGGGGTGGACCTGCGAGCCTCTGCAGGACCGCCTCGCGCCATTCCACGACAACACCCTCGACTCCGTTCCCCCGCAGAAGAGCGAGAATGTCTAGGGAGACCTCGTGAGCGGTAGCGGCGGAGGTAGAACCCGGGACGACGCCGATCCATATGACGACGGGACCAAGAGTCCCCTCTGCCTCCTCTCCCAGCGGTGCGTGGGTGAAGAAGCGGGCAGGATCGATGGACGACCAGTCGACCCTCCGAGCCTTGATCAGGTCTCGAATCTTGGGACCGACAGCACCCCAGACACCATTGAGGGGGGTACCGAAGACTCCGCGGACTGACTTGACGGGGATGGGGGCATGTCTGCCGAGGGACTTGGGGAAGGGTGTAGTGAGGAAGTCCGAACGGTACACGAGTTCCGGGTGGTCACGGTCCCCAGTGATACCATTATAATACGATGTTCTCTCGTACTCGTTGGGGCCATACTCGTCGGGATCGTTAGCGAAAGAGAGGGCAGAAATCCTATGGCTCCACATGCTAATAAGATCAGGGGCTTAGATTTCAGAACTAGACAAGTGAACTATTAGATAATCTATCTACAATGTGGATGTGAGTGAACCTTTGTATCTGTGCCATTCAGGGGATGCGTCTTTCAACTCCGCCAGGACGCGCTTATAAAAACGCGTCGCGTCGACTGCAACCATCCTTCACACCAAATACCATGGTAGCTGCAAAGGTAACAAGTCTCTCTCTTTTAGTTCCAGAGATGAGGTTTCTGACGCGTGCTCAAGACAATTGCAGAAAGCTCGAGCGTCGTTCCAGCTTCCAAGGCCTCCAAAGCGCCTTCCTCCAAGCCCGCAAAGGCAGGCAAGGCTCCAGTTTCCTCTGCGGCACCCAAGTCGAGCAATAAGACCAAGGGGAGCAGCGGCCAGGGTGGAGAGCAGCCCAAGAAGAGAAAGAAGGCCAGGAAGGAGACATATAGCAGTTACATTTATAAAGGTGCATTCGGTCGATTGTCTGGCCACCGCTCTGCTGACCTGGAAAATTTTCGTGGGCATGTCTCTAGTGTTGAAGCAGGTTCATCCCGAGACGGGTATCTCGAACAAGGGCAT
>JBBPMR010000442.1:0-21300 GCA_038090415.1 Rossbeevera mucosa | reverse complement strand
TTGCCTCATTGTCGACACATGTAGTTTAGGGTAGGATAGACACAGCTTGGTCTGTGCGCATGTACCAGTAGTATAAATACTTGAATGCAGCAACGGAACAAGCCAGTCTTGTTCTCGTTGGATACCCTTTGCCAACAACCATCTTTCCTTAGTTAAGTTCGAGTGCAGCGCCTAGACTCTGTCAAAGGTCGCCTTCAAGAAGTAGCTCTTATCCCCACCACTAAATCAGTCACTGCACAGAAAACCGCGCAATTGTACAAAGACTATGTATGGAAACATCATGGTTTACTGGATTCTATTGTATCCGATCGTGGTCCGCAGTTTGCCGGACAAATGATGATTGATCTCCTCAAATTGAAATTGTTGAAAATTGAAAAGAAAATGTCTACAGCTTATCACCCTCAAACCGATGGACAAACAGAGCGTGTTAATAGAGAATTGAACCAATATCTCCGCTTGTTTGCAGCGGAAAAACAATCTCAATGGGTTGAATTCCTTGCCTTAGCGCAGTTCAATTTCAACAATACGAAATCATCATCAACGGGATTTACTCCCTTCCAGCTTACGAAATCGTTTACCCCTCGTATGGGCATAGAACCCAAAATAGTGAAATCGCCTGCTGCAGAAGCATTCGCGAATGATATGAAAGCCAATATGGAAACTGCTAGATCTAACCTTGAGAAAACTCGTGCCAAAATGTCACTACAGGCCGATAAATCTCGATTGCAGGCACCTGATTACAAAATCGGCGATCTTGTTCTCTTGTCATCAGAACACTTGGCTATTGCAGATAGACCCTCTCGAAAGTTAACTGAGAAGTGGATTGGACCTTATCAAGTCACTAACGTGTATACCAACTCTGTGGAATTGTTATTCCCAAAGTCTATTGGTGCTCGTAACATTGTGAATGTTTCACGTGTTAAATTATATGTCGAACCTCTTGATGGACAACCGGTTGTAAAACCTGGTTCTATTTCCGTCGATGATGAAGGTCATGAGGAATTTGAAATCGAATATATTGTGGATTCTCGCCCTATTGGTCGCGGTTTCCAATACTTGATTCATTGGAAAGGTTATGATGATTCTGATCATACCTGGGAAGCTGCTTCCTCTATTGCCAAACATGGAAAAGATGCTATTGCCTTGTTTCACAAAAAACACCCTAGTGCACCTCAGTGTCTTAATATGTCTCATGCCATGTTCCAGGGTGTGTTTAATACCCCTGTGATTAACTTTACCTCTGGTTCCACCGAATATTGAGCTCTGTTCCTGGTCAATTGACTTCCGGGTCTCGATTATTGCAATTTCTCTTATTTGTGATCTGGAATCTCACTCCTAGTAGGGGGGTAATGTTACAAACCTTGTTATTTAACCTAGCTTTCAAGCGCTCATCTTATCTTATCTTAGTGCGCGCCAATCTTATCTCTTATCTAAGCGCCTGATCTTATCTTATCGTGTCACGTGACTCAAGTCCAGACCAATATGACATCATACCTCATGGTTAGTGCATGCTAAACGCATGGTAACCTCATGTTGTAGTTCTAGACTCTCATTCCCACAGTCGTGTGAACACTTAGTACATATACAGTAGTTTATCTCACGCTACGTCATCGCTTACTGAGCACCTGCCCTAAAGTACGCCTCATGGCCAATGCATGTATAGTAGTATATAACAATACCAGTACCAGCCAGACACCTTAGTCTGTTCTGGTTGATTTCCGACCTAAAGCAGAGTCCCTTCTTGTCTCAGTATTATTGGTGGTGACCTAGTGCCTTAACTGTATAGTTTTGGTCGTTGCCAACATAAGAACAGACTCTTCTTACTACCTCACCACTGCCCGCGACCGCCTATCGTCGCAACACGTTTATCAACCACCGACACTCCAACACTCGAGGCCTTCATTGCGCTGTTCTCGTCTCATTTACCCTTATTGGTCTTGTCCACACCGCTTGGGTGTAAAACAACCATGCTTGGATAGCGGATCAGGAACCTTAACCTGCTCAGACCACAACTGAGGCTAAACTGTGTTTCATAGTAGCGTCTTGTACGTTCGCTTTGCGAGTCATTAGTTCCCATTCGAGGGAGAGCAGCTCGCCGCGTGCATTGCGTGAAAGGATTGAATTACGAGCTTCTTCAATCTAAAATAAGACTTGCAGCCTCGGCAAGCTAAATTGTCAGCTGTAGCCAGGCAGTACCCCGGTTCCTCTGACTCGTGCCAACAAGCGTTTTGGGACTCGTGGACCCAATTTTTGTTTACAGGTTAACGTATAGTTGAGAAGGACTCTTTGTGAGATCCCCCTATACAAGAAGGTTTAGTATTCTAGTTGTTGGTCTCTTCGTGAGAATCACCTAGTCAAAATAGCTTCCACATCGTTCTCAGCAAATTACTGTTATGGAGCAGTAAAAGAAGAATCAGTTACTCCGGAACTACAATACCCTCCCACCGTCAACTTCGCCAGATTAGTCACTCCCGAAATAGATCCCAATGACGCCGGCCCCTGCCCTCCCGAATTAGATTTCTTACCAAACTTCGGACCAAACCCCGCCTACACCCGATATGTCGAACGCCGATATCGCCGCTCTGCTCGCATCACTGCAGCAGCAGATCGCAGATCAAAATGCGGTCATAAATGCCCTAAATGCAACCGTGCAGGCATCCGAAAATCGAGTCGCCATTGCAGAGGCAGCAGCGACAAATGCGGCCGCAAAACCGGCCCCCCAAGTTAAAATTGAAAAGAAAATCTCGGTTGTGCCCGATCCAGGCAGCTACGATGGATCATACAATAAATTTGAGGAATGGTGGCTGAAGATGCAAGTCTTCATGAAAATGAACGAGGAAGCCTACCCCTCTGACAAGGAAAGGTGCATGGCCACCTTATCTCGAATAGGAGCCAAAGAAGATAAAAATGGTGCGGGAACCTGGGCTCGCAACCAATTAAAGAAATGCTGTGATACCCAGCAATATCCAAGTCCGAGACTCCTCGAAAGAGGCCTACGCAATCGGTTTCAAATCGGGAACCATAAAGATTTGTCGCTACGAAAACTAATGGCCCTTAAGCAAGGCCCCTCCGAATGCATGCAGGTGTTCATCACTAAGTGGCTCACTCTATACGAGGAAGCCAACTGCGGAGACTATATGGGCACTGCCCTTTTAGAACAGAACGCTCGGCAGGACATTATATGACAAATTTTCGTAGCCGACGAACGATGCTCAACGGTGGCAGATTATGTCACCATACTACAAAAACATGGTGAGGCTATCGAAGCCTTCGAGCATCAAAAGGGACCCCGAAAGGACCCCAATGCTATGAACGTGGATGTCGTCCACCAAGCTTGGGAAGAACCTTCTGAATACAGAGGGGGATCCAAATCGTTTGCCACCGCCGTCGCCTCTGTTCAAGGGGCAAAACAAGTAAATGCCATAGGATGTTACAACTGTGGAAAAGAAGGTCACCGAGCACGAGAGTGTAAGGTAGCCTCCACACGTTGTCAAGAATGTGGGTTCTCGCGTGGAGAACACCGCAAAGAATGCTCCCGATTTAAAGGGAAACAAGTCCACGCTGCAGAGAAAACTGCGCAACAAACAAACCCCTTTAAGCAGCCAGCTGTCAACTGGCAAGGCGCTATTCAGGGGATGGACATTGATGCCGCTAGGGCATACTTCCGTGACATGTGTAGCGAACGCTAGTGGTGAGCTATCGAAATAACCCTAAAATAGGGTTGTGGCAAGAAGAGGGGAATATGTGCAACGAAATGCACCAATCGGAAAGCAAGAAGACTCGAGGATAAAAGTGAAAGACTCGGTATCACCGTCCTAATAGTCTGGGGTAGCTTAGAACCTATACAGGCACCACTTGCAACGCCAATGATCAAAAGAACTAGATGGGGTCTAGCTCTCAAGTGGCCTGTGTATATATACTATCTAGGATCGTGCACAGACCATGTAACTATGTCTACCCTAAAGTGACCATGTGTTCGCCATGAGGCGTAAGGCTATGTACCATGATGCAACAATGAGGCAAGGCAGTGTGCCATGCGTGATCCATGAGGCGCGGTAATTAAATAAGAAGCAATAGAAGACAAGAAGCAGACCATAAGGATGCCATGAGGCGGTCTAGACTATGATGTCATAGATAAGCGATAAGGACCTAGACCATGATGTCAATGTGACAATGTGAAGGGTGAAAGGCGAGGTCTAGATCAGGGGCAATGCCAATGATTAGTCAGCAAGGGGCACTAAGGCCAGTGATAGGCGCTAAACAATGCCTAGGCGCTAAGGTGGGCGCTAACTATGAAAGTGTCAATACAAGAACAAGAAATAAAATACGCGCTAGTCGGAGGATAGGGGTTGGGGTTCCAGATCAAGGACCATAAGCTAGGGTTAGGGCAAAGTTAGGTTACCGAACACTGAGGTTCATAACAACATGGAGGCGACTTCGGGAAAAGCCCAGTGAGGCCCTTATCGGGTAAGGCCCCCTCACTCCTGAAGGACGATATTTCTTTTACATCTGTTTCTTTACGTACTCGACGCCTAGATAGTGCTAGTACAAATTCTATTTCTTTACCTTGCTCCAACTCGTTTAGTTTACTTGATAATCATGTAATATTAGATAGTGATACCGATTCCTCTTTCTCTTTATCTCCGATATCTTGATGTGGTAGCCTACCAGATGTCACAACCGAAACAGCGTCTCAAATCGAGCGTGGCCCCGGTAATAGGGTACTTAATTCTGTTAAAAAAGAAAAAAATATTTCCTTTCAGAACCTGACTGATCGAAGAGTGCGCACTCTCAAGCCACTCAGGGAAATAACCTTAAAAATCGATATAATACAAAAAGACAAAAACATTTCGGCAAGCGCCCTACTGGATAGTGGCGCCAATGGAATATTTATCGATATGGAATGGGCTAAGAAAAGTCGCATTCCTCTCACCCCTCTTGAAAACGTGGTGCCTGTCTACAACGTGGACGGAACTATCAACTCTGCTGGAGGCATTGCGTACACTTGTAATATTACTATAGACTATCAGGGACATCGTGAAAAGGTCACAGCCGATGTTACCAATCTAGGCCGGAATCAGATGATTCTCGGATACACATGGTTAAGGGACCACAATCCCTCTATTGATTGGACCCTAGGTCATGTACACATGGACAGATGTCCTATGTCGTGCAAGGTGTTAAACACCACATATTGCAATAGAATGGAAGAATACGAGAAAATGTACATAGCCAACACGTACACAGATCAATTTACGATCCCTGATCCTAGTTCAGAAGACGCTTTCAAATTAGTACCTGAACACTATAGAGAATACCTAGATGTCTTTTCGGAGAAAGTATCCGAACGCCTCCCTGAACGTAAAACCTGGGACCACGCGGTAGATTTAAAACCCGATTTCGTACCAAAAAAGGGTAGATTGATCCCGCTTGGGCCCGCTGAACAGGATGAAGTTAAAGCGTTCGTGAATGAGCAATTGAAGAAGGGTTACATCAGACCTTCTAAATCTCCTCAGACATCGCCAGTATTCTTTATACCAAAAAAGGATGGAAAGAAATGTATGGTTATGGACTATAGATACTTAAATGAAGGCACGATTAAAAATAACTATCCTCTGCCGTTAATCTCGCAAATCATTGATAAGCTCAAAGGAGCTAAATTGTTTACCAAAATGGATCTTCGATGGGGATACAACAATGTCCGTATCAAAGAAGGCGACGAATGGAAAGGAGCCTTCGTCTGCCACCTAGGAGCCTTTGAACCAACTGTAATGTTCTTTGGCATGTGTAATAGTTCTGCTACGTTCCAGCAAATGATGAACGAAATCTTTGCTGAAGACGAAGACATAGTTATTGTATACATAGATGACTTATTGATATTCTCAAGACACAATGACATACAGAAACATCGCGAAGCCATATGAAGAGTACTTCGAAAGCTTCGTGAGAATGATCTGTTTGTAAAACCATCAAAGTGCTATTTCGAAGTGACAAAAGTGGACATGCTTGGAATGGATGTATCGGAAGATGGAATCTCAATGAGCAAGAATAAGCTTGATGGAATCGCGTCATGGCCCATCCCTCACAACGTAAAAGGAGTTCGTAGCTTCTTGGGACTTGCCAATTTCTATCGACGCTTCATTGAGAATTACTCCTTGATTGCCCAACCCTTACATGACTTAACTAAGAAAGATCAACCCTGGTGCTGGGGAAATGCACAACAAATAGCTTTCGATACATTGAAGGAAAGATTCACAACCGCGCCTGTCTTGGCATATCCGGATGATACGACCCCTTATCGTGTCGAATGCGATGCTTCTGAATTCGCCACTGGTGCAGTATTGTCAACCCTTAAGGAAGACACATGGCACCCCATCGCATACATGTCTCATAGTATGACTAAAGAAGAATGAAATTACCCAATTGCCGATAAAGAAATGTTAGCAATTATCCGTTCTCTTGAACAATGGAGACATCATCTTGAAGGTGCTAGACATCAGTTTGAAGTTTGGACGGATCACAAAAACCTTATGTATTTTATGAAATCTCAAGATCTGAACAAGCGACAGGCTCGATGGGCTCAATATCTCTCTCGTTTCGATTATTTATTAGTGAATAAACCAGGTACTGCAATGGGAAAAGCAGATGCCTTATCCAGAAGAGAAGACCATAGTATAGGAATAGAAAACGATAACAAAAATACTGTCATGATAGATAGTTCCAAGATTCATAATGTACAAGAAATCGAACTGTTTGATAGGATAAAAATAGAGCAAAAGAAACACACCGTCGCTGAAGGATCAGTATATAGTAAAGGATTATGGGAATATGATGGAAAGATATGGATACCTAGGAACTTGCGTTTAGAAGTAATGACACAATTTCATGATCATCCACTCGCCGGACATAAAGGCCTGGATAAAACCAAAGAATTGATAGCTTGCTACTATAAGTGGCCTGGCATGAAAGCCGATATTGAAACATATTGCAAATCTTGTGATCGATGTGCTCGCATGAAGCCTTCGAATATAGCCCCTGCAGGAAAACTGCAACCCTTGCCAATAGCATCTGGCCCTTGGAAAGACGTCTCAGCTGACTTTGTCACTGGATTTCCGGAATCACATGGATATGACAGCGTACTTGTAGTGGTGGATCGCTTCTCTAAAGAAGTGTTGCAAACGCTAGTCGTCACTCTATTTTTTACTTTAGCGCCTTACGCGTCTATTTCTTTTCTCATTTTTCGTCGAAGTCCAAAGCGCCAAAAGCGCTTAGTCCTTAGTAGCTTATCTTATCTTATCACACCGCATTACGTAAGAAGTCTAGACTTACACGCATTTAGCGCAAGGCATGCTTCTCTTCCATTTCGCATAGCCTTGCCTCACTTTAACCGCATGGTAAGTATAGCCTTGCCTCATTGTCGACACATGTAGTTTAGGGTAGGATAGACACAGCTTGGTCTGTGCGCATGTACCAGTAGTATAAATACTTGAATGCAGCAACGGAACAAGCCAGTCTTGTTCTCGTTGGATACCCTTTGCCAACAACCATCTTCCTTAGTTAAGTTCGAGTGCAGCGCCTAGACTTCGTCAAAGGTCGCCTTCAGCTTCCTGCGATCTACAATATAATCAATTTCGAACTCCGAGGTACCCTCATCGTCAATCACCACTGGACCTGGGCGAACGAGAGGTTGACCTTCTAGGGGTTCTAAATAGGGTTTCACCCTTGAAACGTTTACTGTTGGGTAAGCTCTGCTTCCTTTCGGCAACGTCAAGGTTACGGCATTTTTATTTTTTATGTCCGCCACAGGGTACGGACCGAGCCATCGATCGTTCAACTTTGGACAAGTTCTAGACGTGTCCATAGAGAGATGATCAGAAGAGAGCCACACTTGATCGCCTATCTTGTAGGGGGGCGCTTCCGATCGGTGCAGATCTATCTGTTTCTTGATCCGCTCTCTCGTTTTTTCCAATGCACTTCTAGCGCACTCGCGATTTGATCGCATTTGAGTAACTAAGTCCGTGGCTGATGGTGCTTTGGACGAGATGACTTCAAAACCAAGTCTAGGTTCGAAGGTTTTGTTCACTTGGAACGGTGAAAAGCCAGTAGCCGAGGACTGGGTGTTGTTGTACGTGAACTGGGCGATGGCAAGAAGTTCAGCCCATTTATCTTGTTTTTCTAGGGTATAGAGCCTGAGGTACTGCTGGAGCTCTCTGTTTACCCTCTCGGTCTGACCATCGGTTTGCGGATGATAAGCCGTTGACATCTTTCTCTGGATGTTCAACATCCTACATAAATCCTCCATTACAAATGAAGCGAACTGTGGTCCACGATCCGATACAATCGAATCAGGTAGTCCGTGGTGTTTCCAGACGTAATCCACGTACAACCGGGCTGTTCCCAAGGCCGTTATCTCTTTGGTTGTAGGGATAAACATTGCTTCTTTCGAGAAGCGATCCACCATAACTAAGATCGCATCAAACCCGTTGCTATTGGGTAATCCTGTGACGAAATCTGCACTGACTTCTTTCCATGGTCCAGTTGGAACTTCTAGCGGCATTCCTTTACCGCTAGGCATTGTGTTACTTGGTTTCATCCGAGCACACAGATCACAACGACTGACGTATTCCCTAACGTCGTTTCTCAGATTCGGCCAATCGTATGAACGCTTGATTAGCTCTGAGGTCTTTTCCACGCCTTTATGTCCAGCGAGAAGATGGTCGTGGAATTGAGTGATAACTTGGGTCCGTAACGTGAGTGGTACCCATACTTTGTTGGCGTAATGCCACAACCCATCGTGGAGGGAAGATCCATCGGATTTATCCACACCCGTATGTGCTTCTTTTATTCTTTCGAACAAGGGGACTTCCGTGGTTTCCAAAGTTCTCTTCGTACTTCGCACGGTATCAACCCTATTGATCCTTTGTGGTGGAATCATTACCATGTTTTTGTTATCGGACTCTATGCCGATAGCTAGCTCTGCCTTCCTAGATAGGGCATCGGCTTTTTCCATCAAGGTGCCTGGTTTGTTGATCAACCGGTAATCGAATCTAGATAAGTACAAGGCCCATCTCGCTTGCCGGCGCGAGAGATCTTGAGATTTCATGAAATACTGGAGGTTTTTATGATCCGTCCAGATCTCGAACTGGTGTCTAGCACCTTCCAAGTAATGTCTCCAGGACTCTAATGACGTGATGATGGCTAGCATCTCTTTATCCGCTATAGGGTAGTTGCGTTGTTCAGGGGTCATTTTGTGTGACATGAACGCTACTGGATGCCATTTTCCTTCTTTCAAAGTGGATAATACACCTCCTACAGCAAAATCCGATGCATCGCATTCCACGCGGTATTCAGATTCGTCGTCCGGGTATGCCAGTACCGGGGCGGAAATAAAAGCACCTTTGATCTGGTCAAAAGCGTCCTGTTGACTTTTTCCCCAAGCCCAGGGTTGATCCTTTTTAGTCAGCTCATGCAGTGGTGCTGCCATCGAGCTGTATTCTTTAATAAATCTCCTATAATAGTTGGCCAGCCCTAGGAAACTTCTTACACCTTTCACGTTGACTGGGGGCTGCCACTCTGTCACGCCCTGAACCTTCTTTAGATCCATCGATATCCCTTTGGGTGATACAATCATCCCTAGCATCTCTACAGAGGTTTGCTCAAAGAAGCACTTTTCTGGCTTTACGAATAAATCATGTTTTCTTAGGCGTGCCAGCACTTCCCGAACGATTTTTCTGTGTTCTCCTACGTCTCCAGATTTGGTAAAGATCATGAGATCATCGATATAGACAATCACGACATCCGGCATGTCGGCGAAGATCTCATTCATCATCTGTTGAAACGTGGCGGGTGAATTGCATTGCCCAAAGAACATTACTAATGGTTCGAATGCACCCCTGTGACATACGAATGCTCCTTTCCACTCGTCGCCCTCCTTGATCCGGATGTTGTTATATCCCCATCTCAGATCCATCTTTGTAAATAATTTAGCCCCTTTTAGCTTGTCTATGAGCTGTGAGATTAGAGGCAAGGGGTAGTTGTTTTTGATCGTTCCCTCGTTAAGATAGCGGTAGTCCATTACCATCCTCTTTTTCCCATCTTTCTTGGGGATAAAGAACACCGGCGAAGTTTGTGGTGACTTCGAGGGACGAATATATCCCTTGCTCAATTGATCGTCTATGAATGCCGAGACCTCTTCTTGTTCTTGAACAGAAGTGGGAATGATCCTACCCTTCTTTGGTATGAAGTCAGGTTTAAGATCGATTGCATGATCCCAAGGTTTGTGCTCTGGCATTCTTTTGCTGGCCTTCTTCGAGAAGACATCGAGATAGTCGTGGCACCATTCAGGCACCAATTTAAAAGCCTCTTCGGGCTCCAGGGGTTTTTCCGCCAGATCTATCTCATCTGGTTTCATAATTTTCTGAATTAGGTATCCGTTTTCCTCCTCGTTGTTCCAATGTGCCTGTAGTACTCAATACTCTTTAGGGCATCGGTTGAGTGTCACCTTGCCATATTCCCAATCGATCATCGGGTTGTGATGGACCAACCAGTTGTGTTCCAAGATCATCTGGTTCTTGCCCAGGTTTGTCACGTCTACCACCATCCTTTCCATGTGGTCTTTATATCTGACTGTGATGTCTGCTTCATAGCGAATACTGCCTGCAGCATTTTTCGATCCATCTACATTGTAGACAAGAATGTCTCGGCTCTTTCTTCTGAGCTGGATGTTATTTTTGTTGGCCCATTTCAGGTCCATGAACGTGCCATTGGCTCCACTGTCCAATAAGGCAAACGCTTCTCTCTTTTTGTCTTTTTGTTTTATTTCTATTTTTATTGTGAGTTCCTTGTCAGGGTTGATAGTCCTAACTCGGCGATTCTCTGGGCCAGAATCCTCGCTTTCCTTGATACACACGGAACTAAGCACCACTTCCCGGTGGTCATGCTCTTCTGAGAATGCCGTGTCGGTTAATGGTTCAGATGGGCTACCACTGCGCAAATCTTCTAACATATTCCAATCTATAAAATTATCCAGTACATAAGTGCTATCTACAGCCATTCTAGCTAACTGTCGCATATCGTAAACAGGTTCTTTATTTTTTTCCTTTTCTTCTATTGTAATGTTACATATTATTGGTGTTTCATCAACTACTACAAATCAGAGAGAGAAACAGATGAAGAAAACGGGCTAGCACTATCTTGGCATCAAGCCCTCAAATCTGAAGCGAAAGGACTATCTGTTACGACTTGCCCCTACACTTTTCCTTTCTCCTCTTTGTCTTTCTCTTTTTCTCTCTCTCTTTGCCAACGCTTACCATTATGCCTTTCTCTTATCGATTATCTATCGATCGTATTACTCATTGTACTCTAGTCATCCGCAGTCTTCGTGACTCATTCCATAACTGCGGATTACTCATCTCTCTTATTCATGCTTACTCATTGCGCTACGTCATCCGCAGTCTTCATGACTCATTTCATACTGCGGATTACTCATTTCCCTTTGCCCTGCTTCGTCATCCGCTTAGTGTACCCTTACTCATCCGCAGTCTTCATGACTCATTCATACTGCGGCTGACACATACCCTTCGGTCATGTTCCATGACCTTCCATCTCTTTCTTATATAAACCCTAGATACTCGTCCTGTAACACAAAGCTAGAGCTACTCGACACTCTCGAAATATACCTGCTCTCAGCGTAACCTTCGCCCCTCTGAGCGTGTGCTCCTTACCCAAGCCCTTCGTCGACCCAAGGCCTTCCCCTTCGGTTTCCCCAGCCAAGTCTTCGTGTTTCGCTTCGCGGTGAAGCTCACTAAGCATCCTTAGCCCTTCGTTGTCCTTAGGCCTCCCCCTTCGGACCCCTCAGCCCTTCGTTGTCCTCAGGTGTCTACCTTAGGACTCTCAACCCTTAGCCCTAGCACCCATCGAGTCTACGACCGACCTTACCCAGGACAGTCGTAACACTATCTACTCCTAATCTACTATTTTTTGTTTTCTGAGGTAAACTACTGCCCAGTGAGTCTACCTTTAATCTTTTCCCGAGTCCATTGCGGCTTTAACGATCCGAGCTATCCGAGCATCGAGATCCTCCTCCTTTTCTTTTCCTTTGTTTGTTTCTGCGGTTGTCTCTGCGGCGTTGATCCTTTTGGCACACTTCGCATGGTGCCCTCCATTCACGAATTTACACGTGCCACATTGATTTTTCTTTGGGGCACGGCAGTTTCTTACTTGGTGGCCCTTCTTCCCACAATTATAACAACCAGCTGGACCTTTGCCGGTTTCAGTGGTGACGCCATCGATATCCATGGCATCATTGTCTCTTTCCTTTTTTGTACTCCAGGGCATGGGTACCTTCATGCACGTCTCGAATGATTCTATTGATTCAGCGTATTGCTGAATCACCATTACATAGGTGGGTATGGTTTTCTGCCGAGCCTTGTCGAGGAAGATCGGCTTCATTACCTCCACCTTTACTTGTTGTTTGAGGAGGGCTATCCCCATTACATCTCCACACATTGCTTGATCGTAGTTGGCGATCCACCTGGTGAGAAAAGTTTGGGTATGTTCTTTGTACCCTTGCTTCATGAACATAAGGTGTCGAACTGCCAAGTCCTTCTCGTTTCCCATGGTGAAACGTTGTCGAAGATGAGCTTCGATCTCCACAATGCTGGGCCATTTGTAGCCCTTGTGTTTTGTTTTCTTGAGCTCATTACAAGCCCACACCCCTGCTCCATTTTCGTCTTTTTCCTTTGTGGATCCTATTCTGACCAGAACGGCATATGTCCTATGCTCATCCTTCGGATAGGCTTCCTTGTTCATTTTGAGGTAGACCTCCATCTTGGTCCACCATTCCTCGAATCGTCCATATGCTCCGTTAAAATTCCCTGGATCAGGGACGATGGTTACTTTTTTATTGACCGTTGTTGATATGGTTCCTTTAGCGATGTCCTCTGAGGCCTCCTCTGAAGGCGACCTTTGACGAAGTCTAGGCACTGCACTCAAACTTAACTAAGGGGAGAGGGTTGTTGGCAAAGGGTATCCAACGAGAACAAGACTGGCTTGTTCCGTTGCTGCATTCAAGTATTTATACTACAGTACATCGTGCACAGACCATGCTGTGTCTAACCTACCCTAAACTACATGTGTATACAATGAGGCAAGGCTATGCTTACCATGAGGCAAAAGGGAGGCAAGGCTATGCAGAATGGAAGAGAAGCATGCCTTGCTGTAAACAGGTGTTTGTCTAGACTATGATGTCATATTACATAATGCAGTGCAAGATAAGATAAGATAAAGGACTGAGCGCTTGTGATACCTTTTGGGTGCTCTGGACTTGTAAAAGAAAAGGAAAAGAAATAAGCACTATAGGCGCTAAAGTGAAAAAGTGACTAGGGACGACTAGCGTTTGCAACATCCTCTGCTTTCATCCTTGTGACATTGGCAGAGTCTTCAGCTCTTCCGAGTCAGTCCTTCAGAGTGTGGTTCTCTGCCACAATGTTGTTTACTTTGGCGTTGAGCTGCTGAATTAACTGCAGCAGTTCTTTCATCGAGGCCATCGAGATTGATTATTTCTTGTGGGGGTAATGTGGGAGGTGTTATTTCAAATATGGTAATTGATTCGTAACCATGTGTTTCGTATGTTTGTGTGACTGGGGGTCCTTGTCCGATCAGTGATTTCCTAAAGGATTCTCAGAGCCAATAAGGCCAGCTATCGAGATCTGTTATGTTTGCGAGAGGTACTGGTTCAAAGGATTTGACTGGTATCCAAGTCGGTTTGGGGGGAATATATCACTCTGGTTCTGTGCTAAAATTGCTACAGATGAATTCTACTAAGTCCCCGTCAAAATCCAGTTTTGCTGCTTTGTTCGGTGATACTCACTAAGAGACCAACGATGAACACTTCACTTGGATGATACTCACGAAGAGACCAACCACCAAATGGATATACCTAAAAAGAAAAACTATACTAGCAGTGTCACGAGCACCGCACGCTTGTTGGCACAAGTCGACAGAACCGGGTATGCCTGGCTACGGCACAGATTTAGGTCTGTAAGCCTGTGTATCTTACAGAAGAAGTACATGATTCCACTAAGCTCAATATCGGATCTCAGTTCCACAGTAGCCTCTCGTCCTACTGATCCGCAAGTAGTGCACTATCTCAGGTCCTAACAGTCCCAGCAACTTTATCCTTACTTACACCAAAGGGAATCTATACCACGAATGATACCACCAATGGATCACGCCGGACAAGCGTATTTAACAGCAGTGGGGAACTGGTTGCTTTCCAATAACGGTAACCTGGTCAAGGAATTCCGTTTTACTTCTGGTAGTACGAAGGGTTCCCCTTAACTCTGGGGTCCAAGTGTACACAGCAGGTAGAAAGAAGTAGTCTTGTTCTAATGAAGGCAACCTTTGACGAAAGTCTAGATGCTGCACTCAAACTTAACTAAGGAAGATGGTTGTTGGCAAAGGGTATCCAACGAGAACAAGACTGGTGTTACGATTTATCGATTCTTTTCTTTTTCTTTCCGTTTTCTTGCTTGTTTTCACTACGGACTACCAAGCCCTGCGTTCAAACCACGCATCGGCCATTTCTTTCTTCTATGATGACATAATACCCTCAACTCATCTACCTTAGTCATCATCTCCTTCATGACTCATTTATGCTGCGCATTACTCATCATGACTCATCAGTGCTGCGCATTACTCATCTTATTTGTAACCATTACTCATCCGCAGTATTCTGACTCATCTTCACACTGCGGATTACTCATCTTCCTTCCACCATGTTCCATGGTGTTCCATCTGATTAGTCATCTTCATTTCCCTGTACTTATATAAACCCTTCCATAACCGTCCGTATTCCCCAAGCTAGATCTCCTTTGTACCTCTCTACCTTCGTCAATCTAGCCACTTTGATCCTTCCCTTCATTGGGTGAACCCTCTGCGTGTCTTCGTCCTACACTTGACTGGATGCTACAACTTGTGGCACTTCACTTGATTGTGCCACAGTCGTCTCTACAATCGATAGAACGACCTCTGCGACCGCTATCACTACACGGTATCTTTCGACCTTCGCCCAAACTTCGTCTCACAAAGGCTACGCTCGCCCCTACCCGGGTCAAGCGTAACAACTGGCTTGTTCCGTTGCTGCATTCAAGTATTTATACTACAGTACAATGTGCACAGACCATGCTGTGTCTGACCTACCCTAAACTACATGTGGCTACTGTTACAACTTGCCCCTACTCTTTTTCTTTCGCTTTCCTCTTCTCTTTTCCTTTCTCTTTCCCTTTCTCTCTTTGTCAACACTTACCACTATGCTTTCCTCTTATCGATCATTTACTCATCTTACTTCAGCCATCCGCAGTCTTCCTGACTCATCCATAACTGCGGATTACCTACCCTTCTTACTCATCATGCTTACTCCTTTGATTTGTCATCTGCTTAGTGTATGATTACTCATCCGCAGTTTCCATGACTCATCCATACTGTGGATGACACATTCTCTTCCATGATGTTCCATGATGTTCCATCTCCTTAGCATATATACTCTAGACACTCGACCCTATAACCCTAAGCTAGAGCTACTCGATTCTTCCTTTGAATCTATCCACTTCTAAGCCATACCCTTAGTCCCTCTGAGTGTGTGCTCTCCATTGTAACCCCTCGTCGACCCAAGGCCTTACCCTTCGGTCTCCTCAGCCAAGTCTTTGTGTTTCGCTTCGTGGTGAAGCTCACTAAGCACCCTTAGCCCTTAGTCGTCCTTAGGTCTCCCCCTTCGGACTCCCTTAAGCCCTTCGTCGTCCTCTGGTGTCTACCTTAGGACTCCTCAGCTCTAGCCTTAGCTCCCCATCGAGTCTACTACCGACCCTACCTGGGCCAGTCGTAACAGCTACAATGAGGCAAGGCTATGCTTACCATGAGGTTAAAGGGAGGCAAGGCTATGTGGAATGGAAGAGAAGCATGCCTTGCTGCAAACATGTGTTTGTCTAGACTATGAGGTCATATTACGTAATGCGGTGCAAGATAAGATAAGATAAAGGAATGAGCGCTTGTGTTACATTTTGGGCACTTCTGGACTTGTGCAAAAAGAAAGAAAAGAAGTAGGCGCTGTAGGCACTAAAAGTAACTAGTGACGACTAGTGTTTGCAACAGTTTCAGTGTTGAGCACAGTTCCATTTGTTTTCTTTATTGTCATACTACAGATATGGTTGCTGATACACTTACAAAAGCTTTACCTAATGTTAAGGCGAAGCATTTTGCACAAGAACTCGGTTTATATCCTTCCATTTGAGGGGGAGTGTTGTATTATTACTACATTACAAACGGACTCAGTTAGATCCGGATTACTTAATCCGCGTAGATAAACTCTCGTTCGACGCGACTTGTACACCTGAGTTCTGATCCATTCAGTACTGAGGTGAGATACTCGTCTACTTCTCTTTTCTTACTCATATTGATACCTTGTAGTGTACTTAACAGGACGACTCGGAGGAATGCGGATGGCATCGAACGCACAGGCGACATCCCCCCACAGGAATACTCGGGGCGTTGGTGGGGACGACGGGTGTACACAAGGTTTATTGTATTACCCGAGTGTACCTGTCTGTTCGTTTCCCACCCCTCTTTCCTCATGCAAGGTCGTCACCCTCACAAAAGATTCTCACCGTACGCATCCTTGTCCGTTCGCATTGATCGATTTTTTCTCCTCTGGAACCGACGATCCACATCCCACAGGGGTCGCTGGATTTGTTCCATTGACATTCATGAGCGGTGATAATACAACCATCGCTCATGCTGGAGCAGAGATCGACTTTGTCGATCTTTATCCCATCAATATTGACAGCACGACCGTGTCGGGAACTTGAACGTCGGGGACCCAAGCCTTTCCGATTAGGGGACCGGAAAATCGAGCGCAGATACTTCCTCTCGTTACCGACAGAGCATGTGGTATGTTCGGAGGATGAGGTGGACAGTTGAACTGAAGAGTTACTACGTGGAGTGATGTTGACATGATCAAGCGACTGATGCACAGACATATTACTCGACATACTAACACCAGTTCCAAAGGTTGTGCCACTATACCCCATTGGAACAGAGAATCCCGCAGCCAGGCTTGAATTAAAAACGGATTGTGTACCTGAAACGACCTGCCAGTGTAACATAGTAGATTGCAGATCCGGCCCAACTACTACATGGCGAGACGGAAGTATTTCTGTTAGTGCATAAATCACTGAGACCTCACCGATTCCAGGCCAATAAATATTCATAAGTTACCATCAAAGAACTGCGACTCCATCGGTAGAAATTGTGACTCTGGAATTACACACGAACCACTGGTAAAGCTTGGCGATGAAGACCATTTTCTTGTGTCCAGCAAGATAGGTGCCCTGTTATGGAGGACCAAGGTGTCAATGATCAAATCGCGAGATAAAAATGGCATACCTAGTGTCTCGACCTGATGCATAATCATTGATTGGTATTGTATGGCTGGATCGCGTGTCAAGAATAAGCATACAGTGAATGACATAATAGTATCATGGTCCTCACCTGCTTCTACTCAGACGAAAACATAAATAGTGGCCTGCATACCTGGCGCGGGCCGAAAGGTTTCAGCGGCAGACGCCGGAAACTTTAAGTTAACATAACCAGCATTGCGGATTGGAGCATGTGCCAAAGACATAAATTCCAGCCCGCCAAGGTTTCAAGATTTTAGACGTGATGACTCGGAGGGAATTACAGACATTCGGATTACAGTACACCGTGCACATATAGCTTGGACTAGTGATGCCACGGCCCGGCCCGGCCTGAAAGCCCCGGCTCGGGCTCGGCTTAGGGGGCTGGAGGCTTTGTGAAATCACAGGCCGGGCTCCAAGCCTGCAAAGCCCCCAAAGACGGCCCGGCCCGGCCCAAAAGCCCCGGCTTAGGCCCAGGCCACGGCTTCGCACAAGACGCTACCAAAATGATAACATTGTAGTACGTAGACTCAAAAATAAACAATCAATTAATGTCAAGCATGTTGCCATCCCACTCATCGTCAGTCTCCCCATCATGGTCACCATGCACCTCGGGAGTGAGCAAGGAATCCTCTCGAATGACAACACCAGATCTGGGTTGCGAAGAACGAGGGGGCGACGCGATGACACGAGAGACGGCAAAACGGCACCGGCACCGCGGCGACCAGATGATGAGGAGCCCGAAGGTGAATGCGGCGCGATGTGATAGCAGCGCAACAACAGTGGCAACGGTGACCGGTGACGCGGAGGAGACTCGTGATTATATACGTCCTGGATTGTTTATTTTGCTTAGCATTCAAGTCTTGATCTCGTTGTGCAGGCAATAGTGGCATCAGTGTATTATCATCAAATACAACAGAATCCGTCATAAAAACGCAAAAAAAGAATAATAAAGAACTAGGGAATGAAGGGTTGTACATGCGTACATGCTACAGTTACGACAGCCGATTCGCAACCTTTCTTCCCATTTGACAGCTTTTAGGTTCCAATGAGTCGTGCGCATGTCCGTGAATTTACTTCTTGTGGACGCCAATAACCGAATCGGGTGCGTATCTAGGGATAACCTGAACAGATGGTAAGGTTACTGCAAAGACGATAAGATGAGGCGCAGCTTACCTTGGGATCATGAAGAATGTTAAACTCTTCCGTAGCATCGCGCCCAGCATACAGCAGGATTGCCTTCTCTCCTCCTGGATGATCAGGCAAGAACGACGTGACATCCAAAACCTGTCCGTTCACGATGACCCAAATATCGTCCTTGTTGTGCTTTGTAACTTCTGCAGCCGTGAATGCCTTGGTCGGTGATGATGCGGGTGCAGCAGCGCTTGGTGTCGAGGCAGAAGGAGCAGTCTGTGAAGCAGAAGGTTGAGATGCAAGTTGCCCTGCCAGCGCCCCAAGATGACCACCAGCCTTCTCAATAACGACACCCGTCGTTTGTAGAAGGTAGGCAGCTGCTGAGTCACCGGAGACGCGCCCAAAGACGACGGATCCCAGTAGCGATGAACCACCCAGTCGGTTGGCACCGTGGAGACCACCCGCGACTTCACCAGAGGCAAAAAGACCTGGGACTGGCTTTCAGGCAATTACTCTCGATTCGGCATCTGTGTAGTGTTGGACCCTGCTCTGTCGAGAAAGCGTGTTGAGCGTTCTCTGCAAACTAATGTGAATGGCGGATGGTATCGCTGCACGTTTGGGCCAGTGAGGCTGTTCTTCGACACCTAATAAGCGAATGAATTGGAGGCGAAATGAAAATTTCATAACCACATACCATTTATAGTTATCGGCTCTTGCCGGTAACAGGGACATGCAATCCTTCACGGCTTCAGGGCTTCTGGGGCCCGGCCCGGCTCGGCTCACGGCTTTCAAAATGGCAGGCCGAGCTCCAAGCCCCACCAAGCCCCCAACGCGGCCCGGCTCGGCTCGGCTTTTGGGGGCTCGGCTTTGCCGGCTCACGGCTTTCAGGCCGGGCCACGGAATCACTAAGTACGTCGGACCACACACAAACGGTTGGGTGTACGTTCTTTTCGTTGTTGACTGCCTAGACCACCGGCACGAGGTACTGGGAGCGGGCTCGAGCTGTCGCGAACGCACACGTCGATTTGAACTTCGAGGTCGGCGCTTCAGTATTTTTGTTCAAGTTGATAGCATCTCAGGGACACTTACTGCCAGGCTGGGAAGGGAAGTCCGCCCGGAACACTGCCCTAGCGTTCAGACGCTCTCTCACGAATTGCTTCAAGTTGGATAACTTGGCGCGTCACAGTATAGGCTCATGCTGGAAATATGGACGGATGGTACTCTGCTTCAAGCTCCCGTTCGGAGGCATCTATCTATCCTCACAACCTCGACGCACTTTCACTTTTGATCTCTTGCCAGCGTCTATCTATCTTACACAAGAAACCTAACACGGAGTCGGAGTGTTTCATCGCCTTTGTTTAGCCAGGCGGCGCCACGCATTGCGCTCTTATCTTGCTCAAAACGTTCTTTATCCTGCAGGCAATGCGACGCGGCGACGGCCGGTGTCCCGCGAACCTGTGCAACGAAGACGGAGGAGGGCTATTACAAAGGGAGCGCCTTTACTGTCCATACAGAAGGGGCGGCAATACAGCATGTGTACTTTACCCCTTGTCTCCAGCTCCCACCGCCCATGCAACCATCCCAACGGTTTCTCCGAAGTTAATGTTTACTGAGACAGTATGATCTCTGCACCAGGCATAAGGAAGCTGAAGACAGGAAGGATTGGGAAACTATCTCAATCGACGAGATACTTTCACAAGCGGAGTCTGCATTCGCGAAGTTCGAGAAAGGGGAGGGGACTCAAGGG
Organism: Rossbeevera mucosa; assembly: GCA_038090415.1. NCBI lineage: Eukaryota > Fungi > Basidiomycota > Agaricomycetes > Boletales > Boletaceae > Rossbeevera > Rossbeevera mucosa. The sequence continues at coordinate 969 of JBBPMR010000442.1, read as the reverse complement.
ACGGAATACATCAACGAGGCAGTCGACCTTGCTCGTCAGGCACTGGATCATTGTCCACCCGGTCACCACATGCGTTGGATGTCGCTAAATCTACTTGGCACCCACCTCTGGCATCGCTACCGGCGGCTGGGGGAGATAGGGGACATCGAGGAAGCCACTTTATATTCCAGAGAAGCACTTGAGCTTTGCCCAGAAGGCCACCCCGATCGTCCAACGTCGTTAGAAAATGTGGCGCTCAATCTCTGTGAGCGTTACAACATCAATGAGTCCATCACCCTTGGCAGACGGGCCCTCGACCTTCGTCCGTCCGGGCACCCAGATCGCTCAGCTTCGTTAGACAAGCTCGCATGTCGTCTCTGCAATCGTTACGACCAACTTGGGGATATGGCGGACCTCGACGAGGCTATCACCCTCGGCAGACAAGCCCTTGACCTTTGTCCATTAGAGCACCCGGATTACTCGATGTCATTGAACAATATCGCATCCTATCTCTCCCATCGTTACGACCAACTTGGAGACATGGTGAGCCTCGACGAGGCCATCACCCTCGGCAGACAAGCCACTGACCTTCGTCCGTTAGGACACCCCAGTCGTTCAGCGTCGTTGCACAATGTCGGAGTCTATCTTTCCAGTCGTTACAAGCGGCTTGGAGATTTGACTGACCTCAATGAAGCTATAACTTTTGGCAGACAGGCCCTCGACCTTCTCCCGTTAGGGCACCCCGATCGTTCGACGTCTTTAAACAATGTCTCACTGCATCACTCCGATCGCTACAATAAACTTGGACATATGACAGACCTCAACGAGGCCATCATCCTTGGGAGACAAGCCCTCGATCTTTGCCCATCTGGGCACCCCAATCGTTTGATGTCCTTGAACAATGTTGCATTGCATCTCTCCGATCGTTACAAGCGGCTTGAAGATATGACGGACCTCAACGAGGCCATTACCCTTGGCAGGCAAGCCCTC
>JBBPMR010000441.1:0-21314 GCA_038090415.1 Rossbeevera mucosa | reverse complement strand
TGGTGAAGACTTTTGCTCCTTTGAGTTTGTAGACCAAATCAGAGATCAGAGGTAGGGGGTAGGCATTTTGAGGGGTATGGGAGTTTAGGTAGTGATAGTCCTGGCAGGGACAGAGTTTTCTGTCTTTCTTTTTGACAAAGAAGAAGGAGGATGCTTGGGGAGACTTGGAAGGACAGATCTTTCTGCTTTGTAGGTTTTTTTCAAGAAAAGACTCAGTGGCTTTTCGCTTGTCAGGAAAGAGAGAATATGTTACAAACCCTCTTTTGCAATCTAGCTTTAGTGCTCGAAGCACCTATCTTATCTTATCTAAGCGCGCACCTATCTTATCTTATCGGTCAAGCGCCAGATCATATCTTATCATGTCACGTGACTCAAGTCTGGACCACTATGACATCATATGACGTCACTCCTCATGGCTAGCACATGTTTAATGCATGGTGGCCACATGTTGTAGTCTAGACCCACCATTCCCATGAGCATGTGAACACTTAGTACATATATAGTAGTTTATCCCACGGCATGTCATCGCTGACTGAGCACCTGCCCTAGAGTATGCCTCATGGCTACCGCATGTATTGTAGTATATAACAATGCTAGTACCAGCCAGACTCCTCAGTCTGTTCTGGTTGATTTCCGACCTAAACATCTCCCTTCTCCTTGAGTCCTTGTAATTGTGTGGTAACTTGGTGCATTACCTGTATAGGTTTTGTCGTTGCCAACATAAGAACAGACTCTTCAGTACTACCTCACCACTGCTCACGACCGCCTATCATCGCAACACGTTCTTCAACTCCAACAACTTCGATAACCGAGGCCTTAATTGTGCTGTTCTTGCTCTCTCCTCGTCATTGGTCTTGTCCCACCATTTGGGTGTAAAACAAGTGTGCTTGCATAGCTGACCCCAAGATGTCAATCGGGTGGAGTACAATACTCCAATCTAAATATTGTTTCAAAGTAGTGTCTTGTATGTTCGCTTTGCCAGTCAGTAGTTCCCATTTGAGGGAGAGCAGCTCGCCACGTGCATTATGTGAAAGAATAGAATACCGAGCTTCTTCTATCTAAAATAAGACTCAGGGCCTTACAGTGTCCAAACTGTGCTGTAGCCAGGCATATCTGGTTCCTTTGACTCATGCGAACAAGCGTTTTGGGACTCGTGGACCCAAGTTTCTTTTACAGGTTAACGTATAGTTGAGAAGGACTCTTCGTGAGATCCCCCTATATAAGAAGGTATAGTACCATAGCTGGTCTCTACGTGAGTATCACTTTGGAAATAGTATATGGTCAATGCAATCAACTTCGCACGTCTCATATCTCCTACTCCTGTCATTAAACAAGAATCAGTTACACCTGAACTCAGGTACCCCTCCATTGATCCAAATGACATAGCTTGTCCTGAAATAGAAACTGCATCCCCGTACTTCAAACCAGACCCTGAATTCACAAGAAATGTCAAACTCTGATATCGCCGCTCTGCTCGCCTTGCTGCAGCAGCAGATTGCAGATCAAAATGTGGTCATAAATGCTCTGAATGCCACAGTAGTCACATCCGAAAACAGAGTCATAGCTGCAGAGGCGGCAGCAACAACCACAGCCACAAAACCTGCTCCTCAGATTAAAGTGGAGAAAAAGATCTTAGTTGTCCCAGACCCAGGGGAATATGATGGGACTTACTTCAAATTCAAGGAATGGTGGTTAAAAATGCAGGTATTCATGGAGATGAATGAAGAGGCCTACCCTATCAACAAGGAAAGGTGTATGGCAACATTATCTAGGATAAGGTCGAAAGACCAAGATCGTTCGAACAAAAAATGTCTGATAAGAACTACTCCAAATGATTGTAATTCTAAACTTAAATACATTGAGAAATGGAGCGGGATTGTGGGCCCACAACCAGATGAAACAATGTAGAAGTACCAACAGCTACCCATGCCCTGCCTTACTAGAGTGAGGATTACGAAACTGTTTCCAAATAGGAAACAACAAAGACTTAGCACTTAGAAAACTCATGGCCCTTAAGCAAGGCAGCAATGAAAGGATGCAGGTTTATTTGACCAAATGGCTCACTGCATATGAAGAAGCAAACTGTGGGGATTACATGGGTACTGCCCTACTAGAAAAAAACACCCACCAAGATATAATCAGGCAGGTGTACCTTGATGATGCTTGACAATCCTTGGTTGAGGACTACATCCCAATTCTCCAGCAATATGGAGAATCCATCGAAGCATTTGAATATAGAAAAGAACCCCGAAAAGACCCTAACACCATGGACATAGGGGCGACACAAGCATGGGAAGAACCCTCAGACTTTGGAGGGGGATCCAAATCTTTCACCACTGCAGTTGCTTCTACTTAAGGGGCAAGATCAGTTAATGCGATTGGATGCTACAATTGTGGCAAAGACAGCCATTGTGCCAAAGAATGTAAAGCAGCCTCCACTTGCTGCCAAGAATGTGGGTTCTTGTGTGAAGGACACCGCAAGCAATGTTTCAAGTTTGGAACCAAGGTCTGCGCTGTAGAGACAACTATGAAAACAAACAACCCCTTTGTAGACAAGAAGCCAGCTGTCAACTGGAAAAACACAATACAAGGGATGGACATTGAGGCTGCCAGAGCCTACTTCCGTGACATGGAAGCAATGTCGGGAAAAGTGTAAGGGAGACCAAATCGGATAATAGTACTCCCTCCCAGATGGACGATTTGTCTTCTTCTTCTTTTTCTTTACATACTCGACACCTAAATAGTGCTAGTACAACCTCTGTTCCTCTTGTAGTTAGTAATCACTTTTCATCTCTCAAATCTCATGTAGTATTAGACAGCGACATGAACAGTTCTTTTTCATTTTCCCCTACATCTCGTTGTAGTAGCCTACCAGATGTAGAAACCGAAACAGCATCTCGTATTGAGTGTGGCCCCAGTAATAGGGTACTTAATTCTGTTAAAAAAGAAAAAAATATTTCCTTTCAGAACCCGACTGATAGAAGAGTGTGCACTCTCAAGCCACTCAGGGAAATAAACCTAAAAATCCATATAATACAAAAAGACAAAAACATCGAAGCAAGCACCCTACTGGATAGCAGTGCCAATGGAATATTTATCAATATGGAATGGGCAAAGAAAAACCACATTTCGCTTAACCCTCTTGAAAACGTGGTGCCAGTCTACAATGTGGATGGAACTATAAACTCCGCTGGAGGCATTGTGTACATGTGTAATCTTATTATCAACTATCTTGGACACTGTGAAAAGATAACCGCGGATGTCACCAACCTTGGCTGGAATCAGATGATTCTCGGATACACATGGTTAAGGGATCATAATCCCTCCATTGATTGGGCCCTAGGTCATGTACACATGGACAGATGTCCCATGTCATGCAAGGTGTTAAACACCACTTATTGCAATAGAATGGAAGAGTACGAGAAAATGTACATATTCAATATGTACACTGATCAGTTTATGATTCCCGATCCAAGTTCAGAAGATGCCTTCAAATTGGTACCTGAACATTATAGAGATTTCCTTGATGTCTTTTCCGAAAAAGTTTCCGAATGCCTCCCTGAACGTAAAGCATGGGACCACACAGTAGATCTTAAATCTGACTTCATACCTAAGAAGGGCAGATTGATCCCACTTGGCCCTGCTGAGAAAGATGAAGTAAAAGTGTTTGTGAATGAGCAATTAAAGAAGGGTTACATTAGACCTTCCAAATCGCCACAAACATCACCGGTCTTCTTTATTCCTAAGAAGGATGGGAAGAAACGAATGATCATGGATTATAGATACCTCAACAAAGGCACGGTTAAAAACAATTACCCCCTTCCATTGATCTCGCAAATCATAGATAAATTGAAAGAAGCCAAGCTCTTTACCAAAATGGATCTGAGATGGGGATATAACAATATCCGCATCAAAGAAGGCAACGAATGGAAAGGAGCCTTCATCTGCCATTTAGGGACATTTGAACCCACAGTCATGTTCTTTGGAATGTGCAATAGTCCCGCAACATTCCAACAAATGATGAATGAAATCTTTGCCGAGGATGAAGACATAGTGATTATCTACATAGACAATTTATTGATCTTCTCGAAACACAACAATGTACAGAAACATCGCGAAGCCGTACGAAGAGTACTTCGAAAGCTTCGTGATAATGATCTGTTTGTGAAACCATCGAAGTGCTTCTTTGAAGTTACAAAAGTAGACATGCTTGGCATGGATGTATCAGGAGATGGAATCTTGATGAGCAAAAATAAGCTTGATGGAATTGCAACATGGCCTGTCCCTCATAATGTAAAAGGAGTTTGTAGCTTCTTGGGACTTGCCAATTTCTATCGCCGCTTCATTGAGAATTACTCCTTGATAGCACGACCATTGCATGACTTAACAAAGAAAGATCAACCCTGGTGCTGGGGAAATGCACAACAAATAGCATTCAATAGTCTCAAAAAGAAATTCACAACCGCGCCTGTCTTGGCATATTCAGATGACACGACCCCTTATCGTGTCAAATGCGACGCATCAGAATTCACAACTGGTGCAGTATTGTCAACCCTTAAGGAAGACAAATGGCACCCTGTCGCATATATGTCTCATAGCATAACTAAAGAAGAATGAAATTACCCAATTGCCGACAAGGAAATGTTGGCAATCATCCAATCCCTTGAACAATGGAGACATCATCTTGAAGGTGCTTGTCATCAGTTTGAAGTTTGGACAGATCATAAAAACCTTATGTACTTTATGAAATCACAAGATCTGAACAAGTGACAAGCTAGATGGGCCCAATACCTCTCTCATTTTGACTACACACTTGTAAATAAACCAGGCTCTGCAATGGGAAAAGCAGATGCCTTATCTAGAAGAGAAGATCATAGTATAGGAATAGAAAACGACAACAAAAATACCGTCCTTATAGATAGCTCATGTATATGTAGTGTACAAGAAATTGAACTCTTTGATAGAATAAAAATAGAACAAAAAAATCATACTATAGCAGAAGGATCGAAATATCAGAATGGTTTATGGGAATATGATGGAAAGATATGGGTACCTAGGAACTTGCATTTAGAAGTAATGACGCAATTTCATGATCATCCACTCACCGGACACAAAGGCCTGGATAAAAAAAAAGAATTGATAGCTCGCTACTACAAATGGCCCAGCATGAAAGCTGATATTGAAACATATTGCAAATCTTGCGATCAATGTGCTTGTATGAAGCCTTTGAATATAGCATCTGCAGGAAAACTGCAACCCTTGCCAGTAGCATCTGGACCCTGGAAAGATCTGTCAGCTGTGCTCATAGTGGTGGATTGCTTCTCTAAAGAAGTAGCCCTTATCCCCACTGTTAAAAGCGTCACTGCACAAAAGACTGCGCAATGGTACAAAGACTATATTTGGAAACATCATGGTTTGCTGGATTCTATTGTATCTGATCGTGGTCTGCAATTTGCTGGACAAATGATGATCAATCTTCTTAAATTGTTGAAAATTGAAAAGAAAATGTCAACGGCCTATCACTCTCAAACCAATGGCCAAACAGAGCGTATTAATAGAGAATTGAACCAATATCTCTGCCTGTTTGCCATGGAAAAGCAATCTCAATGGGTTGAATGGCTAGCGCTTGCACAATTTAATTTCAACAATATGAAATCGTCATCAACAGGATTTACTCCCTTTCAGCTTACAAAGATGTTTACTCCTCATATGGGCATAGAACCAAAAATAGTGAAATCACCTGCTGCAGAAGCATTCACGTCAGATATGAAAGCCAATATGGAAATTGCAAAGTCTAATCTTGAAAAAACTTGTGCCAAAATGTCACTTCAGGCCAATAAATCTCAATCAGATGCTCCTGCTTATAAAGTTGGAGATCTTGTTCTATTGTCATCAGAACACTTGGCTATTGCTGATAGACCCTCTTGAAAGTTAACCAAAAAGTGGATTGGACCTTATCAAGTCACTAATGTGTATATGAATTCTGTGGAATTGTTATTCCTGAAATCGATAAATGCTCATAACGTCATGAATGTCTCACGCGTTAAACCCTACATTGAACCTCTTGATGGACAACCTATTATTCGTCCCGGTCCTATTTCTGTTGATGATGAAGGACATGAGGAATTTGAAATTGAATACATTGTGGATTCCCGCTCCATTGGTCATGGTTTCCAATACTTGATTCATTGGAAAGGTTACGATGAGTCTGATCGAACCTGGGAAGCTGCTTTCTCTATTGCCAAACATGGAAAAGATGCTATTGCCTTGTTTCACAAGAAAAATCCCAGTGTGCCTCAATGACTTAACATGTCTTGAGCCTTGTTCCAGGGCATGTTTAACACCCCTGGGATTAATTATACTTCTGGATCAACCGAATATTGATCGCCATTCCTGGTTGTGTGCTTTCAGGTACCTTCCTTGCAGGTAGTTCTTATTTGTGTGTGATCTGGAATCTCACTCCTAGTTGGGGGGTAATGTTACAAACCCTCTTTTGCAACCTAGCTTTAGTGCTCGAAGCACCTATATTATCTTATCTAAGTGCACACCTATCTTATCTTATTGATCAAGCGCCAGATCATATCTTATCATGTCACGTGACTCAAGTCTGGACCACTATGACATCATATGATGTCACTCCTCATGGCTAGCACATATTTAATGCATGGTGGCCACATGTTGTAGTCTAGACCCACTGTTCCCACGAGCATGTGAACACTTAGTACATATATAGTAGTTTATCCCATGGCATGTCATCACTGACTGAGCACCTGCCCTAGAGTACGCCTCATGGCTGCCACATGTATTGTAGTATATAACAATGCTAGTACCAGCCAGACTCCTCAGTCTGTTCTGGTTGATTTCCGACCTAAACATCTCCCTTCTCCTTGAGTCCTTGTGATTGTGTGGTGACTTGGTGCATTACCTGTATAGGTTTTGTCATTGCCAACAGGATAGAGTTTCCCAATCTTGGGGACAAAGGTTTCATCGAGATTGATGGTGTAATTGTAGGGTCTAGAGGGAGGAAGGCAAGAGGAGGCTTCTTCAGAGAAGACCAACTCAAATTCTGAGTATTCAGGGGAAGGAAGACTTTGGGTTTAGACCTTTCAGCCTCCATGGTGAGGTTAGTGGCAGTGGTGAGTTGAGCAACAAGGTCAGATCCTTTTGGGATAAATCTAGATTCACACCTTAAGATTTGATTGATGACTCGGTTTTCAGTGGCTCTCCAGAGGAATTGTTTCTCAGTTTCAAACTCCAGATAGTCATAGAGTCTTTTGTCATGGATGGTGTGGATGTTGACATGTCTAGGGAGTCTTTGAAGAGGGGGTGGTTTCTAGTAGTGAGAGTCATGACGTTGGAGATCCACTGTGTGGAGATGGTATAGGTGGGTAGAGTTGTCAGAAGACCTCGAGATAGAGAGAGTTTGGGCTTCCCAGTTGATGGTAGGGTTTGTGGCTCACAGCCAGGGGAGTCCCAGAATGATATTTTTGTTTCCACAGTCCATGATATAAAAGAGGACTTTCTGGATAACTCTTTCGATGTCAATAAAGAGAGAGGTGGAGAAAAGGATGTTGCATTTCTTGTTAATGGATTGGTCAACATTTCGTACTCTGATGGGGGTGTCCAGTTTGGTCCTAAGGAGTCAGTGCTTTCAAACGAAGGACCAGTCAATGCAGGAGATTTCTGCACTGCTGTCCACTAGGGCAGTGGTTTCGACGGCTTGGAGGGTGTGCGACAGTACAATGAGGCAAATGGAAATCTTCATTGCTTTAGAGGACTTAGATATAAGTACAGATGCACAAGTAGTAGAAATAGGAGAGCCTTATGTCAAATAAGGTCTCCTTTTTAAAAATCCCAAGAGAAAGCGGTTTTTCCAATGACTTTTTCATCGTCAGAGTCTTCCTTCATGTCGATGAGGGCTGGAATGTCTTCTTCTTCAGCTTTAGCGACCCTTTTGGTGAATCATTTGTGGGAGGAGGTGGCTGGGGTGGTGGAGGTGAAGGCAGAACAGAAGGAGGCATTGTGGCCAGGCTTCCTGCAGCGAAGGCAGAGTCCTAGTTTGAAGCATCGTTCCCTTTCTTCAGGGGTGAGCTTTGCGATTTTTACTGCATCTATGTCCATAGCATTTGGGTCTTTCTCTTTAGAAGAGTGGATGGTGGTCTGGGGGACAAAGAGGTGAGACTGGCCTCTCCCTCTATGGAGTTTGACAGTCATGGCAGCATGTTGTTGATAGTCATTGAGCCTTTGGGTGTTACAAACCTTGTTCTTTAACCTAGCTTTTAAGCACTCTCATTATCTTATCTAAGCATGTGCCTATCTTATCAATCAAGCGCTGGATCATATCTTATCGTGTCACGTGACTCGAGTCTGGACCACTATGACATCATATGATGTTACACCTCATGGCTAGCGCATGTTTAATGCATGGTGGCCTCATGTTGTAGTCTAGACCTACCGTTCCCATGAGCGTGTGAACACTTAGTATATATATATAGTAGTTTATCTCACAGTACATCATCGCTGACTAAGCACTTGCCCTAAAGTACACCTCATGGCTGCTGCATGTATAATAGTATATAACAATGCTAGTACCAGCCAGACTCCCCAGTCTGTTCTGGTTGATTTCCGACCTAAAGCAGAGTCCCTTCTGCCATCTTAGTATTATTTGGTGGTAACCTAGTGCCTTAACTGTATAGTTTTGGTCATTGCCAACATTGGGCATTGGTGTACCATTCTGCAATGGTAATGGGGACTTTCTCCATGAGGTAGACTCTTTCTGAGATGGAGGGGGGAATGCCAGTCGAAAAGAACTGACAGAGAGTGGCCTCTTCCTTGAGACTGGAGATAGCAACTCGGTTTTGGAACTGGGCAATGTAGAAGGCGAGGGAGGGGGAGAACGACCCATCATGTTTGGTTTCCATACAGAAAGAGGAGAGCCAGGTGAGAGTGTTGGCAGCTGAGTTGGAGTGCTCGAAGGCTTTCTTGAATTCATCAAAGAAGTCTGTCCAGGTCCCAAGGGACAAGGAACCAGCAGAGAGTTGTTTAGTGGTGAAGGTGTTGGCCCAAGAGTAGGCGGTCCCCTTCTTCATGAAGAAGAGGGCAAATTCAATCTGCCTTTCGTCCGAATGGTAGGTATCTTTGTTGATGGAGAAGTATCGCTGAACAGAGCATATCCAGGGCATTGCCTTATCTTGAGAACCATCAAAGTCCTCGGGTTGGGCAAGATGGAGTTCCATGACTTTAGATGAGGACATGATTCAAGGGGGAGGGGGTGGAGGAAGGCTAAAGGGTGGTTGGCAAGCAACTGGGGTGGGGGAAGGGAGAGTGGGTGGTCTAGAGAGGACAAGGCTTGAGGATAGCTGGTGGGCTAACTCGGTGGAGTCATCTAGTTCTTGGGTTGAGGGGAGGGTGAGATCTGGATTGGGATCAATGTCTTCATTGCTGGCTAGGCAAGAAAGAGACTCAGGGGACTCTGGGAGAGCTTGACCTTCTCTCCAAGAGGAGGCAGCTACTAGGGCTCGGTGGGTAGAGGAAATGAAGGGGTTTTGCGGGGTGGGAGGAGGGTTCCTTCCTTCAGGTCTCGAGTAGGGTTTGGGAGGAATGGTGGAAGCAGTTCACAATAATGGTGACTGAGAGGCAAGCTAGAGCTTTTGTTCCAACTGGCCCAGGTAGGGTCGGCCACAAACTCAATGGGTATTAGGGCTGAGGGTGGGAGTCCCAAGGTAGACACCAGAGGACGACAAAGGGCTAAGGAGTCCGAATGGGGAGGCCTAGGGATGACAGAAGACTAAGGGTGCTTAGTGAGCTTCACTGTGAAGCAAAACACGAAGACTTGGCTGAGGAGACTGAAGGGGAAGGCCTTAGGTTGATGAAGGACTATGGTGAGGAGCACATGCTCAGAGAAATTAGGGTTATGGCTTAGGAGCGGATGGATTTAAGGAAGAATCAAGTAGCTCTAGCTTAGGGTTACAGGGTCGAGTATCTAGGGTTTATATAACAAGGAGATGGAATGTCATGGAATATGACAGAAGGAAGTGTGTCATCCATAGTATAGATGAGTCAGGAAGCTGCAGATGAGTAATAGTACAGTAAGCGGATAACGAATGAGTCATCATGACAAAATGAATGAGTAAAAAGATTGGTAATCCACAGTTATGAATGAGTCACGAAGACTGTGGATGACTAAAGTAAGATGAGTAAACAAGAGATAGGAGAAAGGCATAGTGGAATGCATTAATGAAAAGAGAAAGGAAAAGAATAGGGGCAAGTTGTAACAATCCCTCATCTCACCAGCCCCAACTATCAGTCCTGGGTCCCCAAGATGAAGAACTACCTGCACTTCCAGGGCCTATGGCTGGTATTTTGTGTTACATGACCGGACACTCCAGAAGCAGAAACCCCAGATTCGACATCTGCTGATAACACAGAAACGAAGAAGTCCCCCAAAAAAATCAAAGAACAGCAAGAGGACTGGGATGAAACCAACAACAAAGTGCTTGGCACCCTACTCCTCAAACTCAACTCATCTATTGGTGTGCAATTCCTTGAAGCAGAGGATGCCTATACCATCTGGAAGGAACTCAAAAAGAGATACTCAAAGCCATCCATGACCACTGTTTATATGGAATTCAAGGCACTCATGGATCTCAGTATCCCTCAAGATGCGCACCTGGCTATGTCATTTGCGAAGATAACCACTGCCTTTCAACATCTCACCGAGTTCGATTACCCCATATCGGATCACATCAAGACAATGATAATACTCACTAAGCTGCCCCCATATACAAATATCGTCACTCATTTACTGAACATTACTATTGACGACAGCAGCAACTTGACGGAAGCACAGAAAAAGGCCACTGACCAGCTCTCACTTGAAGTGATTGAGTGCATGGCGACACTCACCTGGCAGCAGCATGCCATGCAAGGGCATTCATGCCCCACTCACTATCGAGTGAATCATCTCAGTGCTGTAAAGGGCAACCCTGGGAATGAGCAATTTGCCTTCCAATACCAGCAATCGACCCTCTCACACAATGCAAATGTACTGGGCCGACAGTGCTATTGGCACCCATGCAGTCAGCATCCTGCACCCACATTGTTGGCAACGCCAAAACCTATACAGGCAATGGACTAGGTCACCACACAATACTAAGACCAGAGAGGAAACTGTTTATGGTGGAAATCAACCAGAACAGACTGAGAAGTCTGGCTGGTACTTGCATTGTTATATACTAAAGTACACGAGGATTACATGAGGCCAGTTTAGGGCCAGTGCTTAGTGATATGATGACGTAGTGTGAGATAAACTACTATAAATGTACTAATGACTCACATGCTCGTGAGAACAGTGGTCTAGAACTATACAATGAGGCTACCATGCCTTTTAGCATATGCTAGCCATGAGGTGTGATGTCATAGGGGCCTAGGCTTGGTCACATGACGAGATAACAATTAGATTGAGTGTTTAGATGCGAGATAAGATTGGCGCACGCTTAGATAAGATAAGATAAGATAAGCCAGCACTCAAAGCTAGAGTTGCAAATGAGGGTTGTAACACATGCAGAACCACACTCTAAACCCGCAGGTAAACATGCACTCCACTCAAGGTTGCGCCAACCAGAATTGATGTCACAAAGCTCACAGCACTTAACTATCCATGCCGAACAACAGGACCAGATCCTTTGTATTCTCTAACACCGATCACCCACTTGTCCTCTCACCAGCAACCGAGACATATTGGACACCAGCCCTCAATCTGTGCACTCTTGCACAAACTTCAGGTGCCACATATTACAGCCCAGCCGCCTTCCCACAAACGATCAATATCATCGATCTTGTGCATTGCATTGGTGCAACACTGACACCTGAAACCATTTGACGCCTTGAAGGGATCACAACCCAAAGTGCACACTATGCATGTACTCGCCCTTCTCATGCTCAGGGCAGGTCCCTTGCTGAGCATCTTGCACCATGCAACAGAATGTTGGAAGATGACTCGACACCAACCACCGCTGATATGCGTGCACCACCCACTGTCAACAACATTGACTCCTTCCATGCATCCATGCTCATTGACATGGCGCATCCACCCCTCTCTCTGTCCCCTCTGACTCCCGATACTTGGAATGACATGGCCACTACACTCAACTATGACCTTACTGAAAATCGACTCAACTGGGGTGATGAATATGATGACAAGGGGGAGTACAAATTATATGACACTGCTGCATTTGGCCTGGACATCATAATGATGGATCAGGACGGCACTGGCCCATCAAGCTCAAAACAGGTCGACAACAACTTAGTCAATTAATACTTCAATGCAGAATCAGATGAATACATGGAGCCCATGGGGTATGTCTCTACTTACACAACCACTAGTCCTACTGATGACAACTCTTCTCAGGATGTAAAGGACTATGTAGCTATGTCATGTGAAGTAGATGGACAATGGCAATATATATTCATGGCAAAACCAATTGACCCCAATAACTCATGCAATGAATGCTCAACAAGTGTGACTAAAAATAATAACAACTCATTAAATGAAAAATGGTCCATGAGACATAACTGGTTGCTAGACTCTGGCACCTCTGCACATTTTACATGGGATATATCAGACTTTGTGGAATACCATCCATACTTCCAAGTGAAATATACACAGACTGCATCTGGAGAAGTGCAGATAACTGGCTCTGGAACCATAGTGATTGACTTCAATGGCAAACTCTTCAGGCTATCACCTGTAATCTATATGCCTAGTCTCACCATAAAATTGATATCTCTTGGGACACTACTGAAAGACCCCTCCCTAAATGTATCAAATACAAAGGGAAAGATTGACATTCATAACAAGTATACCAGACAAGTGATGTTATCATTCCACTCACATAGTCATCATGACACAATGTTCTGGATACATGCTAAACCAGTCCATGCCACCTCAAATAGATTGATGGCAAATGTAGATTATCAAATTCTACACAAGAGACTTGGTCATGCATCAAAAGATGTCATAACAGCCCTAAGGAAACATACCACTGGCCTACCAGATGTGAATATTCCATCTGATGCTCCTATTTGCCCTGGATGTGAATTAGGAAAGCAGATTAATGAAAATCAGATCAGGGCTTCCAAACCCTTTGAGCTGATACACTCAGATCTGAAGTCATATGAAATTGCTTCATACCATAAGCACAGATATGCAATTGTACTCTTTGATGACTACACACATGGTGCTTGGATCACTCTACTGAAATCCCAAGATGCAGCCCTCACTGCCATGAAGCACTTCTTTGCCATGGTACAGAACCAACACTCAGCTTCCATCAAAAAATGGAAATCTGATGCAGGAGGAGAATATACCTCCAAAGCTTTTTACTCATTTATGAATGACAAAGGTGTTCAAATAATCAGATCAGCACCACACACTCCTCAGCAGAATGGCAGAGCTGAAAGACTGATCAGAACCCTAAATGACAAGGCACAAGCAATGAGATTACATGCTTGCCTACCATCTTCCTGGTGGGAATTTGCCCTATCACATGCACAGTTCCTATACAATAGGACACCCATCCAAAGACTAGAATGGAAGACTCCATATGAATTACTACATGGAAAGCAGCCAGATCTATCACAAATAAGAATCTTTGGCTGTGGAGCTTATGCCCACTTACCTCCAGACATTAGACCTGGAAAGTTATCTCCCAAATCACAACTGATGATTTACCTTGGGAATGCAGGGGAAAATGAAAGAAATTATTTACTCATGACCCCTAAGAATACACTGCACCATAGTGCCCATGCTATCTTTGATGAGACTTTGTTCCCAAAGTGCAATAAAAGCAATCCTCATAAATCTGTACCTATAGCCAATGATGACACTATGTCTCAAGAACATAACATTGATGATGATAATGATTATAATCAACCATCTCATAGGCATAACAGACATGAAAGAAACTCTCTACAGGAGAGGGAGGCCCCTAGAGTGCCTACCCCACCTCCAAGGACACCATCTCCACCTCCACAATCTAGATCACCACCACCACCTCCCTCTAAAGCTCCTCTCAGAAGATCTGAACGAAATAGGAGAGTCCCTAACAGACCTGGGAATGTATATGGTGAATCAAGACATCCTGTGGATCAAGTAAAAGATGTAGAGAAACTGTCCACTTGGAAAGATCTTACCAAACCCCACTCACCAGAAGTGAATGATAGAATTCCTGGTGCCATGCCACCCTCTCCATCTCCTTCAGAGGATGAAATTGAGAGCATGACCAAGGAAGGGGGAGTAGCATTGATTAATTATCTTTGCACAAAAGCTGTCCCAATGGACATAAAACAACCTCTCAACTATAGAGAATGGTCCTTTAAGGACATTTCAAAATTACCCTCAGCAGATCAGGCTGAATGGAGAAAAACATGCCTAACAAAGTACTCAGACTAAAATGTGCACTATATGGTCTGAAGCAAGCTGAACTGGCATGGTGGACAACTCTAAATGAATCCATGGAAGTACTAGGCTTTAAAAGGCTGAAATCAGATGCCTGCCTATTTATCTATAAGAAACAAGATCAACTTCTACTTGCCATCATATATGTTGATGATGCAATATTTGCTGGGCCCAATAAGCAAACAGTTGATAGATTAAAACTCTCCCTTATGAAAAAATGGGAATGCAGAGATCTCAGGGAACCAAAAGAATTCCTCTGAATGAAAATAAAGAGAGAAGGATCAACAATAAAGATTGATCAAACAGAATACCTCTCTAAGGTGCTTGAATGCTGTAACCTGCGCAATGCCAACCCAGCTCGCATATAATTACCCCAGGGTTATTACCCAGAGAGAAACACAGCCCCTGTCAAACAAGGATTATGGACACATTTCCAGACAGTTATAGGCTCTCTCATATATTTAATAATTGGCACTAGACCAGACATATCATATGCAGTTACACAACTGGCTAGACAATCTGCCAACCAAAGGACGAAAGATTACATCCTAAATTATCAAGGGGAGTCAGGCAAAGGCATAATGATCTGCACAGACTCAGATTGGGCATCAGACCCAACTACTCGTCACTCGCAAATAGGATTCTTCCTTAAATTGGCGAATGGAACATTCCTCTGGAACTCACACCTCCATAAAAAGACTGCACTGTCTTCAACTGAAGCAGAATACATAGTGATGAGCAATTGCTCTCAACAAATGTGTGTGGATCAAACAGATGTTTGAAGAGCTTGGATACCCTCTGTAACCAATCCCAATCTGTGATGACAATCAAGGATCTATATTCATGACCAACAATCCTGTCACAGAAAAAAAGATCAAAACATATAGCAATCCCATATCATTTTATCAGAGATTGCATTAAAGATAATCAAGTCATGGAGTATTATATCAAAGGGACTGACAACCCTGCAGATATGTTCACAAAGAACCTCAGATATGTCAAATCTGAGCAACACCACTCCCAAATGGGATTGACATTTTATTAGATGTACATATACACTATATACTCACATTACTTAAGTGAAAGTCACCTCTCACAAAGCAAGGGGGAGTGTTGAACAAATCAAATGTACAAGTGTACAGATGTACATATATAACTCGAGATTCAGTTGTACAAGAATAGATACATATATATCTCATACATATTAAGATTACATAACATGTATATATGCTCTGGTCTCAGGATAGACAACAGAGATGTTTCCTTGCCCTCTAAACCCTCACATAACCCAGCCTACAAAGCTACCAACCGAGTAAGTACCAGCCTTTACCCTTATTCCTCTGTAGCCCCTGTCCAGGGATGCTCAACTAGCTCCTGCTGCCTTTGATACTCCCTAGATGGGGGGTAATGTTGCAAACACTAGTCGTCACTTCTCTTTTACTTTAGCACCCTATGCACCTATTTTTTTTCTTTCATTTTGTACAAGTCCAGAGCGCCCAAATGTAGTATAAACGCTCAGTCCTTTATCTTATCTTATCACTCAGCATTATGTAATATGATGTCACTATGACATCACAATCTAGACTTACATGCAGCCTCAGCAAGGCATGCTTCTCTTCCATTCCGCATAGCCCTTGC
The DNA here is from genome assembly GCA_038090415.1 of Rossbeevera mucosa. NCBI lineage: Eukaryota > Fungi > Basidiomycota > Agaricomycetes > Boletales > Boletaceae > Rossbeevera > Rossbeevera mucosa. Next base: position 5,218 of record JBBPMR010000441.1, on the reverse strand, counting down.
CTCACCTTCTTAGTGTTACGCTTGGCCCGGGTAGGGACGAGCGTAGCCTCTGTGTAACGAGGGGAGACGAGTGTTGAGAGGTTACCGCGTGGAAGTGGCGGTCGCAGGGGTCGTTCTATCGATTGTAGAGACGACTGTAACACAATCTAATGAAGTGCTACAAGTCTAGCGTCCAGTCAAGTGTAGGACGAAGACACGCAGAGATTCACCCAAAGAGGGAAGACGAAGGAAGGCTAGATTGATGAAGTACAAGAGAGTACAGAGGAGATCTAGCTTAGGGAATACGGACGATATGGAAGGGTTTATATAACTACAGGGAAATAAAGATGACTAAGCAGATGGAACACCATGGAACATGGTGGAAGGGAGATGAGTAATCCGCAGTGATGAAGATGAGTCAGAAATGCTGCGGATTAGTAACGATTACAGATAAGTATGAGTCATCGTGACTGCGGATGCGTCAGCATGAGTCATGATGATGAAGCGAAAATGAGTCATGAAGGAAGTGATGACTAAGTAGATGGATTAAGGGTATTATGTCATCACAGAAGAAAAGAAATGGTCTAAGCATGGTTTGAACGCAGAGACTTGTAGTCCATAGTGAAAACAAGCGAGAAAAGAAAAGAAAATAAACCAATCGTAACATTACCCCCCTGTTATATCCGAGCTACCAGTGAAGGACTAGAAGTCTCCGTAAGATGGGCTGGGGGATCCGGTGACGTTAGCGTAGGCAGTGTCATCCCAGACGTCGTTGTCGACGAGAGTATCGTCTTCGGACGGGGAGCGACGTCGACGAGGAGGGGGAACGGGACGAATCCGATTGGATCGACGAGATCGGTTAGAGCGGGAAGACCGAGATGATTGGGGAGAAGAAGCTGGGGAAGAAGCGGGGGATGGAATTCCTGGAGGACGACGTAGTGGGCATCGTCCTTGATTATGACCAGGTCGCCAACGCAGGCAAATGGCGCATTGATAAAACATGCAGTCGTTGCGCCGATGTCCGAGGTGGTGGCAATGGAAACATGCTTCATGGTACCGAGGGTGTGACTGAGTGATTGGTGTCTGCCCATGATTACCAGTCCAATGGGCTTCTGCACGGTCGAGGAAGTTGATCTCTTCAGATCCGAGTGGAGAGGATGATGCGGACGGTGTGTCCGGGGAGGGGATACGTCGCTGCCGGCTAAGTTCTAGGAGATAACGGTCCAAGTCCTGCAAGAATTCCCCCATGCCTAACTGATAGAGGGCAACGGAGAGGGCGCCCCGGAGTTCATTCCGAATGGTGGATAGGAGGGAGCCTATGAAGCCAACGTGTGCTTGTGCAGTGACGTGAGATGCAATGGGGGTCAGGCGTTCGGCTTGGAGGTAGGCACGATATAGGGCGTAGAGTGGGGAGCCAACGTCCAAGTAGGCAGTGATGGAAGTTGCAAGTCGTGAGTTGGTGATAAATTGGTTCATGAGACGGATGTATTCTTCATCTGGGAAATCATCGCGGAGGCGGGAGGCATAAAGCGGGATGTCAACAGATAGGATGGGTTCATGGAGACGAGCGGACGGTGTAGTAGCGATGGAAACGGGGGGTAAAGTGTCAGATTCCTGGTGGACAGTCCAGTCAGCGGCGCGGCATTCCTCCCAGCTGGGAGCGGAGGGGTCATCCCATCCGGACTGAGCGGTAGTGGAGATAGTATCTAAGGGCGAAGAAGAAGAGACAGGTGAAGAAACAGAGGATGGAGTGGAAGAAGTAAATTCGATGGCCATAGTAAAGGACTAAGTTTAAGAAGATTTTGGACGACGTTGTGTTTTCTTTGTTGAAGAAGATGGTAGTGAGGAAGAAAGAGGGAAAGCGAGAGGATGAAGTTTTTTATAGTTTTCGAGGAGGAGTTTCGCATGCCGCAACTCCGATTCGGCAATCCACGAGTCTTCTTCGGCGGAGTACCCTTTCCATCGGATCAGGAACATGCGGCGTGACGGGGTTCCGCGATGGCGTAAGATTCGTTCTATTTCGTATTCTTCTTCTCCTTCTACAAGTTCCGACGGTGGCGCAGGGAAGTTTTTCCCATGGACAGGGTTCTCGTGGTAAGGGGTGAGAAGGGAAGCATGGAACGTGTCGTGAATTTTCCAGGTTTTGGGGAGGCGTAACTTGTACGTGATCGGCGATAGAACCTTTGTGATGGTAAAGGGGCCTTCTCGCTTCGGAGCAAATTTATTGTGAGTCATGTTTCGTCGTAAGTTCCTGGCTTCGAGCCAGACTTTATCTCCAAGTTTAAAGGGGACGAAGCTTCTGTTGGATCGGGAGGCCATTACTTGTCTGGCGAGTTCGTGGGAGGCGAGAGCTTCGTCACGAGCCGCAACGAGGTTTTTGAGACGAGTTTCAACGGCAGGGATGTTGGTTTCAGCGATGACCAAAGGAAGGGCACGGGGTTCGAAGCCGAGGATCAGGGAGAAAGGGGATTTATTGGTGACAGAATGAGGGCGGTGATTATGTGCGAATTTGGCGTGGGAGATCAGATCGGACCACGAGGTAGGGTTGCTTCCACAGAAGATCCGAAGGTATGTTTCTACTTCTTGGTTTACACGTTCTGTCTCTCCATCGGATTGGGGATGATAGGCAGTGGATAGGGAGAGATCGTATCCCAAGAGTCGTCCGAGTTCTCGGGCGAAGGCGGAGGCGAATTGTGGTCCGCGGTCAGAGATAATTTTGTCGTAGAGTCCGAAGCGTGTGTATACTTTGTGGAAGAAAAGGGATGCTACGCCTTCAGCGGTGATTGTTTTCTTAGTGGGGCAGAGAATTACCCCCTTACTAAGTCCGTGGTCGACCACGACCAAAAGAGAATCGAAACTGGAGGAGGACGGAAGGTCCGTGATGAGGTCACAGGAGACCTGTTGGAAAGGGCGGGAGCAGGCAGATTTGATGGGGGAGAGTGGAGGAACGGTGGGATGTGTATTCGCCTTGTTTTGTTGGCACAAGGCACAACCTTCGACGTATTTGCGAACGTATTGGGCAAGGCCAGGCCACCAAAATTCAGCGGCAACGAGCTGGCGAGTTTTTTAATAACCTGGGTGACCGGCGGAGAGGTGATCATGACATCGTTCCAGAACAGAGCGGCGGAGAGTTTCGACCGGGGGTATGTAGACACGGTCCTTGTACGTGAGAACGCCGGAAGTAAGTTGCCAATCTGAGAGGCGAGACCGAAATGCAGGGGGTACTTTCCCATCCAGTGCTTGGAGGGCTTGCAAAACGAGGGGATCGTCTTTCGAGGAGGAGGCAATAACTTCGTTCAACGAGGAATCAATGAGGCGAACGAAGAGGGAGTCGGGAAGAAGGACTGTGTTGTCATTGTCCGAGATATCAGGGCAGAGATCGGAGCGGCGAGAAAGGGCATCTGGACCAGCGAGGAGTTTTCCTGCTACATGTACGATTTTGAGATCAAAATCCGAAAGATCAAGGAGCCAACGAGCTTGTCGTCGATTTAAGTGTTGTGCTTGACGAAAGTAGGTGAGGTTTTTATGGTCTGTGAAGACTTGGACCGGGAATGGGGAACCATGGAGGTAGTGTCTCCAGGTTTTGAGGGCGCAGATGATGGCGAGGAGTTCTCGATCATAGATATCATAGTTTCGTTCCGCGGGGGAGAATGTCTGGGATAGGTAGGAGCAGGGGTGCCAATCTCCGTTGGAATCGGTTTGAAGGAGGATGGCTCCGGTAGCATACTTGGAGGCGTCCGTGGCAATAGCGAACGGGGCAGAGAGATTGGGGAGTCGTAGGATGGGTTTAGAGAGGAAGAGCTGTTTCAGCGACTGGAAGGCTTGTTCACAAGCGGGAGTCCAAGACCATGCAAGATTCTTTTTGGTCAGGTCTAAGAGGGGGCGGGCGACGGTGGAGTAGTCCGGTATAAACCGGCGGTAGAAATTGGCAAAGCCGAGGAATGAGCGTACTTCTTTGACTTTCGTAGGGGTTGGCCAGGAAGCGATCCCGTCGAGTTTAACGGGGTCCATGGCGATTTGTCCCGGTTGGACAATCATGCCTAGGTATTCAACTTCTTTGGTGGCGAAGTTACACTTGGAGAGGCGAAGGCGAAGGTCTAGCTCCTGCATCCGTTGAAGGACGCGTTTGGTACGTTCTGTATGTGTGGCGTCATCGGGGGAGAAGATGAGCAGGTCGTCCATATAAATGATGAGCCATCCTTCAGCGATCATGTCTCGGAAGGAGTCATTCATGAAATGTTGGAATGTAGCGGGGGAATTACATAGACCAAAGAACATGACGGTAGGTTCGTAGAGGCCTCTGTGGGTAATAAAGGCGGCCTTCCACTGGTGGCCATCTTTGATGCGGACGTTGTTGTACCCCCAGCGGACATCGAACTTGGTGAAAACCTTGGCGTCTTTGAGTTTATCGACGAGGTTGGAGATGAGAGGGAGTGGGTAAGCGTCATGAATAGTGTGCTCGTTAACGTATCGGTAGTCTTGGCATGGGCGGAGTTTGCCATCCTTTTTTTTGACGAAGAAGAATGGGGAGGCTTGGGGAGAATTCGAGGGTCGGATTTTTCCTGAACGAAGATTTTCTTCAAGGAAGTCATCTGTAGCTTTTCGTTCGTCTGGGGACAAGGGATAGAGTTTCCCAATTTTTGGAATAAAAGATTCGTTGAGGTTTATCTCATGGTCATAGGGGCGTGAAGGAGGAACATGATCGGTAGAATCCTCGGAGAAAACTGAGGCGTAGGTTTTGTATTCTTCGGGGAGGACTGGGATTGGTTTTGCTTTCTCGGCAGCGGCGGCGAGTTCGGTGGAGGAAGTGATCTTCCTACACAAAGGGGAGCCAAGAGGGGCGAAACGGCAAACTCCACGGATGACTCGGTTGATGGTTCGATTCTCCTTAGCTCGAAGGATGTAGTCGTGAGGATCACTGTAGTCCATATAGGATTGGAGACGATCCTGAGCATTGGGAGTGACGTTCATATGTCGTGGTGGTTTAAATGGGGTGATGGAAGGAGGGCGGAAGATGGAGTTGTGTCGGTGGGAATCAGCGACATAGGTGGTGTATAGGTCCTTTGATTGGTCACAGGATTCGTCGATGGAGAGTGTTTGAGCCTTCCAGTCGATGACGGGGTTAGTGGATCGAAGCCAAGGAAGGCCAAGGATGAGGTTTTCCTTGCCACACGACATGACGTGGAAGAGGACCTTTTGAGAGACCCCTTCGGTATTTACATAGAGGGTACTGGTGTAG
>JBBPMR010000440.1:0-21408 GCA_038090415.1 Rossbeevera mucosa | reverse complement strand
TTTCAATCTTCTCTTCTTCTTCCTTCTTTTGGAACCTAAAACGAAAATGGACTGCATCGTGCCATATGGGACGTCATTGACGGACGCATGTGTCAGGTTCTAGACTGCCCATACCAGCGGGGAAATACAGTAGTCACCTATCTCTGGAGTGCGTAAGGGACTCCCACTGGGGCCCTGATTGTGAGTGACTGTGGAGAGAGGGAAGGGGGCTTGACGCAAGGCCGTTCTAGGAGAATGAAAAATCGTGCCTGCCGTCCAGGCCGTGCGGACCATATAAATGAAGTGCGTGTTCAGCCATATTCTCTTCTGGGTTGCCTGGGGACCGTATGAGCCTACCTTGCGCTCGATTTCCGTCCCTCCTTGCATTTCCACGTTACGTTACGATATTTTTTGTGTTCCCTTCTTCTTTCGACCGGGACGAAATTTCCTGTCGAGGCTAAATCCGTAACAGATCTGGATGAGGGGCTTCGCGATAAGTTGTATGCGTGCAGGGCGTCGGCAACGCCGGGTTGTCGTAAGGGACCGTAAAATCACAAGCCTTGTCATTGTATAATGAGACGGCGTTGTGACACAGCATGTTCATGGGAGTGGCCAGGAACTCTCGGCTACGTTCCAACGGGGAACAATCCAAATCGACGAGACTCAATGGTCAAGCGCAACTTCGCCAATAGGTCAATGCGGCTATTACGACTGTACGACGTCGCCCACCTACCAGCTTGGTTGACGCGGCCGGTCAAATCGGGCCACTTTCTGAAAATGATGTCGTGATCCAGGTTACCAGTCGAATCCATGGCAGTGCCGCAGGCTGATCAACATACGCCAGTGGGTGGTGGTAGACGCCACAGTTCACCCGTTCCACGTTGCCCAGTGGTGGCAACGGTGGTATGTATGAACTACGGAGGGAAACGACACCGGCCTGGAGTCACCGAGAGATCAAGGTTGGTGGCTCTCGGCAGAAACTTGAAAAGGAACACATATGTAAGTCGTAAAATTGAGATCCAACACCCAACCGTTTTCGGTATACCCGTTTGGCAGGTTCAGGCCCAGAAAAAGACGTAGTTTGCGGTTCAGACCGAGTCACTTGTAATTGCTGGAAATCTCCCGATGTGGTCACATCCGTACGTAGCTATTTGTCGGCATAAAAAAAAACTTTCTTGAGAATTCCCGTACCACATCCCTTGCGTTGTCGACTCACTTATGGGGCGTTGTCCCCCCAAAGGACATTGTCATCGCTAATGCGCATGTTGCAGGTCGAATGATGGAGGCATTGCATTCGATGCCATGTACGATCTCAGGATCGTGGTAAAGGTGGCCTCAAGTTCGCATCGGATCCTGAATTCGTGATAAGGAGAAGCCAATGGAATTGAAGGCATGTACTCGATGTATATCTAAACTTCTTCAATCTTATTGTCTTCGTCATCGGAATCTTCGTGCCCCTCCAGTGGCGTGCTTGTGGAGTCTATTTGATCGCCGGCCGTTTCGGATCCTTCTGTGCCCTTGATAAGTTGCACCAGTCGTTCAATGTGTTCAGACACCTTGACCATGCATCACTCAGGAATCGACAAACTGCCACAAAAGATCATGGCGCACCTTTTCAGCCGTCTCTTCTAAATGTGCCGCGCGGATAATTTCATATACACCGTGGCATCGCAAGAAGTCGCGACCCCAACGTGTCGTGCACAACAAGAGCAGCGTTTCGACGTGTATCAAGCGCAGGGCCGGATCAGGTTCCCTTTTTTTGGTAGGAGGAAGGAACTGCAACGGAGAGGGTAGCTTGTCTTGTTCCTGAGAGTATCTGGTGAGGAGGAATGGTTCGCATATACGGGACACCTCACCTCTAAATCGAGTTCTTCTGGACCGGCTAGAGGGAGCAAAATGTATGGCAGCACGTCCATTCCTGGTGCAAGTGTGGTGGATGGTGGCACGCTGACTATCTCCGCATCGAGTGACAACATGGCCCGGTGTGCGGGGGCAAAGAAAGCACAGTTCCTTGTGATCAAGAAAACACGTGAGCGACATCAAGGGTTCATCATCAAACCTACTTTATTGTAGACGCCACACCACCTCTTCGGATGGTATCGCTGTGCTCAGTGAATGGTACAATCTTGGAAAGCGGGTATTCCAATGCACCCTCAGGCTTCATTACATCACAGGGTCTCGGAGTTAGAAAGAAGAGCCTCCCAGCAGGCAACTGAAATGATGGTGGCCTATATGAGAGAGCGCCACACTTGGAAACAAATACTTTGTAATCACTTACTGAGCTGACATTAGCAAATACGCTAGATAAAAAGTGAAGGTCTCCCTTTCGCTTTCGCTCCGAACTGGGGGCAGAATTTGTTGTTTGGGAGAAAGCTTCTATGAGCAGTGGCAATGCATGTAACTGCTGCGGGTCTACGGAAGGGTATGGCACAGGAGCGGTGCACGTGCCAGACCTCGACTGTATTGGATAGTATGAAATATGGGAGGTGGCTGACATCAAGGGGATAACCTGGATCTCTAAAGACAGTAAGACAGTACATGCCGAAGATGAACCAGTGAGATTCGACAAAAGCATCGATGCAAGATCTGCGAGAATTGCATCCGGATTCTGAAAGGAATGATGGGATCTGCGGAATGAAGGGAAGGGAGAGCGACGTACCAGGATATATGATACGATGAATGCGAGAAATGTGGGCTCTGTTAGGAACGGTGCGAGAAGTGGTGAATCCGAGAGATTCACAAGTGCACGAAAAGCATCGTGCGCAACTGCCTATTGCTGGAGTCATGTGAATGATTCAACGAGGACATGGATGCTCAAACCAGCTGATCTCGACAAAGAAGCTTCAAATCTCGGATGATATCTGTCTCTTTAGGGGCCTGCAACCCCGTTCCTTGGAGTCCTTGGAAGAAGAGACTGCGATGTGGGGATCCTTTTGGAGTCTGGCCAAGAAGATTGGACAGCGCTATCTGGCGCACTGACGGGTTTCTATCCCTCAGAAATGGTAGTAACTGTGATCAACATAAGTTGGGTGGGCCTGCTAAGTGTCAGTAGCAGTAGTACTGGCCTCTTTGAGCTGATCCTGCATAACTAATGATCTCATTGCTTTCCCACGGGTGTTTAATGCGCTGTGCTTAGATAATCTACTACCGACCGCCGCTTTCAAGGTTGCTCGTTAATTGACGCGTTCATCTGCTCCTCCTCGAGCTCGGATTCGCTGGTTTCGCAGGCGCGTCGGGCATCCAGCACGGGAACTTGCAGCGGTATTTCCTTTGCTCACCGTTCACAACGACGACGGCATGACGGGCTACAACATTACGCGCTCGGCGGAAGATCTGTTGGACAAGTATGAGTCTGACCCGCCCTCTTTCTCCATCCATCTCTATCCGGAATACTGGACACTCAACAGCGGTTCAAAGTTTCTCTACAACAACCCCGTCGCGGTACGCTCACACACATTCCCTATTTCTTCCCACTCAACGTTCTGCGCTAGTCTTTGCTGGATGACGTACGGGCGCACCGTATACCAGTGGATTATCTTGAAATGTTCGACTCTGCCAATGTGCCTTTCTATGATGGTACGTCATACCATGTCATGGTCGTTCCCCGCATGACTCGATTCATTGTCCCAGGTTGCATGATAGTCGAACTTCTTGACTACCGCCCTAAGAGAGCAAAGGACTCGCCGCTAGAGAAGCCAGAGAAGAGTCGTGTTACCCTGCACCCCAACGATGAAACCCTTTGGGCCGACCTATGTCTTGTGAATCAACGAATCGGTTTCAAACTCACGGACCCCCAGGTGCTCGAGTTGGAGGCACAGATACTGGTATGCGTCATCCCTTTCGCTTGTGGCACAGCTGACTGGTTCCCCTAGTTGCATACATCACCCCCTCTTTGCTTGGATCCCGACCCCCACCTCACTCGCATTGCCAATCACACGCTCAGAGTATCCACACCATCTATTCCTGTATCGTTGAAGCGGAAGATTGCTGCGATTACCCATGAAGAGGATGAGTCAGAGAAGGCGAGACGTGCCAAGATTATGCAATTCATGAACCCAAGATTGAATCGTTCTCACGTGCCAAGGTATGTCGTTTATCAGATATTCTTCCGCGACCTGACCGATCATCCAGCGCCAGCTACAATATATTGGACGTCATGAAACGAGTGAGAGAGCAACGCCAGGCAGAGGCCCAAGCGTTGCTCGCGAAGGCAATTGCAAATCCACCCAATCGTTCAACCCCTGCACCTACTCCTCAACCTCCCGTTGTCCAACCGTCACATACCACCTCCCAAACACCTACGCCTGCCTCACAGCCTCCGAACAATACACCGAAGCTGAGATCAGTTAAGAAGGAACCGGTGACCAGTCCGTACCCAAACACGCCCGAGAACCCACGATCAACCGTGACTCCCGCTCCTCACCCAGTTGTTAACCAGCTTCAGACTCAGACGCCCATAAGATCACCTTCCGTACACGCCCGCTCTCCCGCTCCACCAAGTGCATCATATCAACGCTCCGTCGGTACACCAATGACTGTCAGCTCACCTGCACAGCGTGGCTATACCCAATCTCCTCGTCCACCCTCTTCCCAAGCACATGTTCGATCGTCCCCTCTGACCGTAGGCTCGCAGCTTCCTCCGTCTGATCCTCGTGCAAATACGAATCCTGGTGGAGTTCACTTTATTCAGGTGGCACCTGGTGTTGCTGCTCAGTCCAAACCCTCTACACCGCAACTCGGTTATCCAACTCCACCTGTTCCCCAGCAAACGCCCCCACAAGTCCAGCCCCCACAAGTTTCACAGCCGCCGATTCCTCAGTCTCAAGCTGTCCATCAAGCCAGCGTGCAGCCATACTATGTACAAATGCAGAGGATGAGCCAGGCTGCCGCCCAACAGGCCCAAACTCAAGCTCAATCCCAGGCGCAATCCCAGGCTCAGTTACCAGCGCAGATGAACCAGGGCACTCCGCATCCTCCCATACCAGCCCAATACAATTTTGCTCAGTTCTCTGGGCGACCCATGACCGCACAAGGAAACTCACACCAACAGGTGATGACGCACATTTCCCAGAATCAACAGCAGAACATGGGCGTTCAGGGTCAAGTGATGGATGGCCAGCAGCAAATGATGGCACAGTATGCCATGTACAGCTACCCCGTCCCTTATATGGCGGCTGGTGGAAGGTTGCCACCTCAGTATGCTGCTTGGGCTGCAGGGATGGGGCGCGTAGTCAATGGACAGGCGCCGGGGATGCAGCCTGGACACCCACAGATGCCAATGGCTCAAGGCAAGGCTACGCAGGCTGGTGTGCAGGGACGATGAGATATCTGGTGTATTGATTTATTTTTTCTCGCTTGCTTTATACCTTTGGGTCCTATCGTACTGTATTGTATTTGATAGCCCGGATCGTCGGATATGCTTGTAATGATCGCTGATCGGCCGAGATAAGCAACGCTAGATCAAACAAATTTCGAAAGGCTCTTTACCACCAACGATGTCCGAGCATATTGGTACGCCTCGTCCGCGCCATAGATATGGACACTGACGTCCTTGGTAGCACTGCTGTCCGTCTATGACAAGATTGGACTCATCGAGCTCGCAGAGGGGCTCAATGCCACAGGCGTCCAGCTTCTCGGCTCGGGAGGCACCGCGAAAAAGGTCAGAGAGGCCAACATCAAAATAGAGTAGATCCTTTTCGACTCCATCGACCTCACTTTTCTAATTGTGATCTTCAGAGACGTCTCTAGTATCACCAAGGCACCCGAGATGCTCGGTGGACGTGTAAAGACGCTACATCCAGCCGTACACGGAGGTAAACCGTACTCTATCATGTCTCTGAGACTTGATTCGATTCTGCACACAAGGTATACTCGCCCGCTCGATCCCGTCCGACGAGAAGGATCTCGCCGAACAAGCCATCTCCAAGATCGACATCATCGTCTGCAACCTCTATCCCTTCACGTCCACCATCTCCAAGCCGGGCTGCACCCTCGCAGACGCAGTCGAGGAGATCGACATCGGCGGGGTCACTCTCCTCCGTGCGGCAGCCAAGAACCACGCGCGCGTGTGCGTGCTCTCCGACCCGGCCGACTACGATACGTTCCTGGACGCGTGGAAGGCGGGTGCGGGCGACGTCGGCGAGGCGCTGCGGAACCGCCTCGCGCTCAAGGCGTTCGAGATGACAGCGAGGTACGACGATGCGATCAGCGCGTACTTTAGAGAGCAGTATGCATCGTCGCCCCAGAGTTCGCCGGTGCAGAGCCTCGTCTTGCGGTACGGCGCGAATCCGCACCAGAAACCGGCCCAGGCATTCGTGACGGAGGGCGAGCTGCCTTTCAAGGGTGCGTGGCGTATATGCATCGTGCGATGAATGAGTCTCACGTTTCGTCGATGCAGTGTTGTGTGGATCGCCGGGGTATATCAATCTCCTCGACGCGCTCAATTCGTATGCATTGGTCAAGGAGCTTCAGGAGGCGTTGAACCTCCCAGCGGCCGCTTCGTTCAAGCACGTTTCTCCCGCTGGTGCTGCAGTGGGTATCGAGATCGATGAGATCGAGAAACAGGTCTACGGAGTCGATGACCTCAAGGAGCCTCTTACGCCGCTCGCTTGTGCATATGCCCGTGCACGAGGTCAGTCTTGACCCTGATGTGACAGTAGGTTCCGACTAACGCTGACAAAAAGGTGCCGATCGGATGTCCTCGTTTGGTGATTTTATCGCATTGTCGGCGCCATGCGACCTTGCTACTGCAAAGATCATATCGAGAGAAGTGTCTGATGGCGTGATCGCCCCGGGGTACCATCCCGATGCCCTCGACGTGCTGAAGAAGAAGAAGGCTGGCAAGTACTGCGTCCTCCAGGTGACCTCGTTTCTCTGTTCACATCAAACATCCTTTCGCTGATCTCATGCGCGGGCAGATGGACCCCGCTTACTCCCCTCCCGAGATCGAGACGCGTCAAGTGTATGGCATCAGCCTACGACAACGCAGAAACGACGCCAAGATCGACGCGACGCTCTTTTCCAACGTCGTCAGCGAGAACAAAGAGGTAAGTTCACCTGCACTTCCGCCTGCACGCAAACGATGGTGACGACCTGCAGCTTCCCGCTCAAGCGCTGACGGACTTGCTCGTCGCAACACTCGCGCTCAAGTACACGCAATCGAACAGCGTAGCGTACGCCAAGAACGGAGCGATCATCGGACTGGGTGCAGGTCAGCAGTCGCGTATCCACTGCACCCGGCTCGCGGGCGGCAAAGCCGACTTGTGGTGGCTGCGACACCACCCACGCGTGCGCACGTTGCCGTTCAAAAAGGGCGTGAAGCGCGCCGAAAAGGCGAACGCGATCGACTTGTTCGTGAGCGGGGAGGTGCTCGAAGACGGGGAGCGGACACATTGGGAGGGGCAGTTCGAGGAAGTTCCTGGGGCGTTGAGCGAGGAGGAGGCGAGGGAGTGGGCGGCGAGGTTGGACGGGGTGGCGTGTTCGAGCGATGCGTTCTTCCCATTTGCGGATAACGTGCATCGGGCGAGGAAGAGCGGGGCAAGGTATCTCGCTGCGCCGAGCGGGAGTGTGATGGACGCGGAGTGTATCAAGGCGGCGGACGAGCACGGGATGGTGTTCTGTCACACGTCTCTGAGGTTGTTCCACCATTGAAATGTGTTTATGATCATTGTATTTGCTATTCTAGCTTTGCTCAGAAAGTGTTACCACATTGATACATCGTACTAATAGATTTACAGATGTTTCAAGAAGAACTCGACCGTCGCCTTGAACGCACCCTCCTTTCCAGCCTTGACCTGTGGGATCGACAGGTCCCCGCGGACGGCAAAGCCGTGGGTGCAACCATCGAAGTACTCCCGTTGGTATAGCTTCGAGGTCGTGGATCCGTCACCGAGGATCTTGTCGGCCAAGGCCTGGGACTCGATCGGGAACATCGTGTCAACCGTGCACGAGTTGATCAGGAGGGGGGTTTCTGACTTTTTAAAGGCCTGTCACGAGACGATAATAGTGAGAATCTGTTCACACCTTCCAAGAATAACTCGAAGACGAAAACATACCTCGAGGTCATCTGGAACCTTGAGGAGCGAAGGGTGTGCGACGACGGCGACCTTGAGGACCTTGTCGAATGCGAGATCAAAGACATAGCGGCCTGGTGTGTACGAGCGAGAGCGCAAGTTGGTGAGTCCATCCGTTTATTTCATCTGGTCATCGTTTCAAACTTACCACCGAAACAGTAACCCGTCGCAGCGAACTGTGTGATGCCTCGAGCCTTGAGTCCCTCGATAACCTTATCGAGGGGTGGACGAGTGACACCCTGGCCGTGCTTGCCGATCCAGGCCATCAAGTCAAAGTTACCACCAGGCTACGAAACACAAAAAGGTTGGCCCCCCGAACGAGAACAATGAACGCACTCACGTTGAGAGCATCAGCGGGGATGGGGTCGCCATTGAGGTAGTCGACGGCGTAAACCTGTCTCGGAATCACACAAAGAAGTGCCGACGCAATGGGACGTCTACTTACCTGGAAACCGTTCCTTGCAAAGTCATCTGCGAGCAGCTGTGTGTGTTCGTTTTTGGCTGATGTCTGGAACTGCGTCGCTGAGACCTACCTGGGCGTTGGGGAGCTCGATGCCGAATACGTCGGGCAGGAAGAGGATAGCCTTGTCCTCGGGATAGGGAACGGTGGGCTTCGCGACGTAGGTCCTGACGCCGTTGATGACCTCGACCTTGCCTGCAACAGAAGGGGTGAGATCGGAGTGCACGAACGGAGGATTTTGTACCTTCAGGGGTGCCTTCGTGACGAACGCCTGGGTTAAGATCAGCGATCGATCGGTGATGGATTGGCGATGGAGAATCGAACCTGAGATACACTTATCACAGAGAGACATGATGATGGTTGTGGGTGGACCCGGCCACTAGAATGGCTCTGGACTTTATATAGCTGAGTGTGCCTGACGTGGCCATTCGGCATGTTATGAGTTATTGTTGAACGAAACAACTGTACAACTGTACAATTATAGGTTCACTTGTAGCATACATATATTGAGAACCACCAAATGTATATGAGCGCTATACTTAGTACAAGAATACACGAAGCTCTTTCTCTTGTCCCCTCATCACCCATATAAGTGATATCCTACAGGAATGTAAGTAGCTTCCTGCCTCTAAGCCTATTCCTCGGCAGCACCTGTTAAGGGGATTGCCTCTTATGGCTCCCGCTGCATTCGACAGTTATCTACATGGGAATCAATGACGTAGCCGTGCTATGCGTTCTTATCAACCCTCGTCGAACAGAACTTGCCTCTGCGCCTTTCGATTTCATGGATCTACGACGAAAGAGAGTGCAGTCCGACCTTAATAATGAGACGGCCATCAGAGATAGAAACCAAACAAATGATGGATAGTTCAAACTGGTGGTGATTGGATGATTGTTACGATGCGACTCGGAACACTCAAAAGACTCAACGATGACTCGCGCGCAATGGTGCAAGTGAATGAGAATTCCAACGTGAGGAACTACGATACAAGCGACGAGCTACAACGCGTACAGCGCGATTACATAAGCAATGACGTCAGAGGCACAGGTCTACTGTGATACGGAGTGACGATTCGGAGGGAATCGGAACGGAGTCAAGGAAAGAGACGAACAGGAACAAGAAACGTACGAATAAATTGAAAACGTTACAATGATGCTGTCATCAGACGGTAAACAGGAGCACAAAACTTTCCGTACTGGTAAATTTGGGGGATTAACTGCCCCGGGAACTTCGTGAAAGTTCAATGGATTTTCAAAGTATACATAAAACAAAACAAAACAAAAATGCGCGGCGTTGTTATCCAACTGCCAGTGAAGTGGAGCAGCGGCGGTGATTATAGCGACAAGGATTGCACCAGCCCGGCCATCCACCAGCTTTTATCAGGTCACGCGGCACTGCTGCAATCCGACTCCCCACTGAAACGTCTCCAGCGTATGCTTCACGATTCACGAATACGCGACCTCGCAGACTCAAGACACGCGCCACGCCTCAAGCATCATCATATTGACAGAGAACCGCTGACGTGGCTCGAAAATCCCAGCAACGCACTGCACAAGCACTTGGCGCACGTTACCCACCGGTCCAAGAGGGGGAGCTTATGGTAGTCTGCTAGGATCGTCAGGATACGGTTAGATACTGAGCGGCGGGACACACACGTCAGGGAGTGTGACTCGGACAGGGGAGAAAGCGAGTTTGGTTGAGGCCACTGCTGCAGGCAGGGCTAGAACTTCCTGGCGAGCGGGTGATTGAGCGACGCGAGCTCTGGCGCGGATGTGAAGTTGGTTAAGGATGGATGGACACATGACCCAGGCAGGAATAGGTTAGCAAAGTCTCAAGTTCTACGCGCGGTGAGGTTCAGCTTGAAATCCTTGATCGACTACGTTTGTTCGCAGACACAGAAACACGCGCACAAGGACGAGTCGACCATCCGCCCACTCTCGATGTTGATTGTGAGACAACCTGTCCCAAAAAATTATTGTTCCAAGGCTTACTATGGGTGGAATAGTAATGAAGCAAGTTTCGTGCTGCGTCCGCGGTTCAATTGTTCCCCGCTCGGTCGAAACATCTATCATTCCATCATAATCAGCTTGTCGTATGCATCATGCGATTCATTCCGCCCCATGATGGTCATCATCGGAGATATCCATCGGTTTCTCATTATTAAAGGTCTGTAGGTGGACGTTTCGCCCCCTCTTTTCTATTTCTTTAGAATGCGATACATTACGATCGCCATGTTTGCAGTCACCAGTAGCCTGGTTGTTCTGGTCACTGCGAAACCTGTACCACACTTGACGTCAGGCGGCAAGGCCATACCGCTCAAAAGACACACTTCCTTTCTAGACTCGAACAGCAGCATTGATCTCAACGCAGTCAGCTCTCATGGTTTATGGGTCAGAGAGTGCGTGGAATGAACACAATGAACCACTATATTTGGTCTGCTCAGGCTTTTCTTATAGGAAGATCCTTAGTGCCATGGACAATTACGAGATGAATACGGGGATGATACATCCTTTGGCTGTGAAACGGAACGAGTCCGGACTCAGAAGGCGTGGTGTTAGCCTCCCATTGACTCCCACTTCTAAAGGTAACAATTGGATGTGTGAAATTTCGATTGGCACTCCTCCTAGGACCTTTGAGGGTGAATTCTTCTTGTATTATTCTGATGTTAGTACATGTATGTTTACCCTGATCATCTTTCTTATGTCATAGTCCAAATCGACACTGGCGCAGCGTAAGTGCTTTCTTTTGGTTCATACAAACTTGTTTTTTTAAACTTAACGCAGCGATTTGTGGGTGTTGCAGGATGGCTGTGCTGGTATTTCCCCAGATCGTACCGGTCTATGGGATCCCCATTTATCCGATACTTCTGAGGACGAGGGCGAGCCTTTTCGATTAGAATATGGAGATGGAACCATTATCCAAGGCGATCAATATACTGATACTGTGATTCTCGCCGGTTTCAAAGTATGTTTTATATCAGTCATGACCATGACCATTGAATTCTGACGCCGAGCTAGGCAGAGTATCAGAACTTTGGTTCTGCGTTATCGTTCAAAGGTCCGATAGCGAATAATGCGGGTTCAGACGGTTTATTGGGATTAGCCTTCCCTTCTGCCTCGAGATTTGGTACTGATCCGCTATTCGAATCACTTCTCAGCTATGGTGGGTTAATGAATCCAACTTTCTCATTGAAACTCGCTCCTTCTGGGGCCGAGATGTACGTCGGTGGAGCAAACAGTATGCTGTACAGGGGTGCCATCGCTTATACACAAGTATTGAATACTGTAAGTTGAAATCGGAGATGGGGTAGATGCTGCTGACATTGTTATTTATGAAGGGATTGTGGCAGGTGTCTATGGACGATGTTCGTATTAATGGTCGCAAAGTCCTCGAAAATGTGCCTGCTATTTTCGACACTGGCGCAACCTGCATCTTCGGAGATCCTAGACGAGTTTCAACATTATACGGAAGCCTCAGCGCTACCACATCAGGAAAATTACATCAATCTTATTGCACTTATTTCGACTCGTGCGCACCTTATTTAGACTTATCGTACTCGTGACTCACGGCTAAGCAGTCTTAAGTTCGGTTAGTTGGAATAAGTGCAAATAAGATTCATGTAATTTTACTGATGCATCCACGAGCATGGAACCTTTCGTTACTATTCCAGTGAGTTGCGACTGCATTCCGTGCCTTGTTTTCATCTTCAACTTCCAGTACCGTGCGCCACTTTCCCGACAATCAGCTTTACCTTCGGTGGCACGACGTTTGATATCCCTCCTGAAGCCCTCAAACTTTCTCAAGGTTCTTCAAATTGTTTCAGTTCCGTTGTCGCAGCCCTCAGCCCGCCTGGTGAGATTTTGTACTCCATCACTTTCAGTGCCCTCTTTTGCGGTACTAGATGGACTTTTCTGACTATACGCCATAGAATACTGGTTAATCGGGATGCCTTTCATGCAGGGCTTATACACTGTGTTCGATTACGGTACTTCGCAGATTGGGTTTGCAGAGCTTGCTTGAATGACACTCCTTATATTTACACCTTGTGCCTTTGCAAAAACACCAACCCTAGTATATGGAAACGAGGGGTCAACTTCCTGAAAACGTAAGTATGTAATTGATTTCTGCTGTAGGCTGAACGAGACGTCGTTTCCGCTTTTACCTTTGCCTTGAGATCGCTGACAACTAGAACTGTCTTATCCCGTCTTTCAGATAGTGATTCCGCGGCCCGGCCTGAAAGCCGAGCCGAGCCGGGCCGCGTTAGGGGCTTGGTGGGGCTTGGAGCTCAGCCTGCCATTTTGAAAGCCGTGAGCCGAGCCGAGCCGGGCCCCAAAAGCCCTGAAGCCGTGAAGGATTGCATGTCCCTGTTACTGGCAGGAGCTGATAACTATAAATGGTATGTGGTTATGAAATTTTCATTTCGCCTCCAATCTCTTGCCCACACCCATGCCCCTCCTCCTTGTGCCCCAACAAATGCAATAGAGATGGTGACGTTGTCATCTTGCCTCTTACTCTTGCATGGGGCCCACTACCCCTCTCACCTCTCGCTCTTGCCCTCACACTGCAACGTGCACATTGGAGATGACAACACAGTGTCCTGGCGACCATAACTGGGACAACAACAATGGTGATGACCATTGCAGCAATGGCAATGACCACAACCTCCTTCCTCTCACTCTTGCACTCAGCCCACTCACATCTGCACCCATGCCCCTTGCTCTTGCCCCTGCTATCACATTGCAATGAATGTAACAGTGATGACTATGATGACTATGATGACTACAATGTTATCATGTCATGTCGTTGTCATCATCTCACCTCTCACCTCACTCTTGCTCTTGGCCCATCTCCCACTCCCACCACTCCCTCTCACCCACTCCCACCACTCCCTCTCACCCACTCCCACCACTCCCTCTCACCCACCCCCACACCCCTCCCTCTTGCACTGCAAGAAACGTGATAGAGATGGTGTCATCATCTCGCCCCTCACCTCCCTCTTGCTCTCATATATGGCCCACCACCCCTCTCACCTCTTGCCCTTGCCCTCGCACCGCAACGTGCATGTCAGAGATGACAACAATGACAAAATGCATCATCGCCATCTCACTGGTCTCAGTCTCAGCCCATCTTCTACTCTCACCTCTCGCTCTCACCCTCTCTCTCTTCCTTGCACCACACACACAGACCTAACTGGGACAATGACCCCAGGCCACAATGCTGACACACATGACAACAACAATGACAAAATGCATCGTCACCATCTCACCAGTCTCGGTCTCAGCCCACCCTCCACTCTCACCTCTCACCCTCGCTCTCTCTTTCCCTTGCACTGTGCACACGGACCTGACCAGGACATGACTAATCAACACCCCAGGCCACAATGCCCACATAAACAACAATGACAATGACAAAATGCATCATCGCCATCTCACTGGTCTTGGTCTTGGCCCACCCCCCACTCTTATGCCTTGCCCTTGCCCTCTCTCTCTCCCTTGCACCATGCACATGGACCTAACCAGAACGACAGAAGACATCATTGACGATGAGGTGACAACAACCACCACCACTACCATCAACCCCACCACCCCCACCAGTGTGTGATGATGAGGCGATGACAATGATGACACCAACACACCAATGTGCAATGACAATGTGCAGATTTGGTAGCATCTTGTACGAAGCCGCATTCTAGACCTAAGCCCAGGCTTTTAAGCCAGGCTGGGCCATCTTTGGGGGCTTTGCAGGCTTGGAGCCCAGCCTGTGATTTCACAAAGCCTCCAGCTCCCTAAGCCAGGCCCAAGCCAGGGCTTTTAGGCCAGGCTGGGCTGTGGAATCACTACTTCCAAATGAACCATGATATAGCATGCTCACAGTAAAAATGGATTGCCACTAAATAAATGCAGGACACTGCAAAGAGGATTGGGGCATGCAGTGTGGAGTGCAATGTGAAGGTGGATACACAGAGTGTAGTCCTTTGATAGATAGAACCCATTCATGAGTATATATTTTGATACCATTCACAATGATAATGATTCAAGTGAGGTCTGCAAACCTGACCTGTAAATTATTGTAATCGAACACGCTGTATACACCCTGCAGGAAAGTGAGCCCGATTGTCCAAAAACCTACTTGGCCATATAGTCAGAACATAGTAATCATCACATAAAGCATTCCAAAGGAGATTCAGGAAACAATGAGCTATGAAATCTCACTGATACCAGGTAAGTGCTCAGCAACCATGGTGCTGAAACAATTTACAGAACTATTTGCAATTGGATGAAGCCTGAGGAGTTTAGGGGAGATTTCAAATGGCTTGCTACCGAAGGTGAGGCTCACTATTGAAAAGGAGTCACATGGTACTGCCAGTTGTTGATTAAAACAAGATATGCCCAACACAACATCAGAAAACTGTGTTTTCCTGCTGTAGCAAGGGTTCATTTTCTGTAGTAGCTGTAGTGTACATAGTACTACATAGTACTATATAGTCATCACATAAACACATTTCATACTTGATTAGTGTACATAGTCGTCATGTAACACATTTCGTACTCAATTGCTCTGCATATGATCTGGTAGCAACTTAATAACAAACCACATACTACATAGCAATACATAGTACAACAGGGTGGCATGTATATATAATAATATAGGTAGCTTGACATGCCAAGGGTGGGATAGGTGTGAGATGAGGACACTTAGGCTGTGGGACTGGTAAACTGGTATAGACAAATCCCTGAATATTGGTGAGCAACTTGAGATAAAAGTGAGTATAAAATATATCTATCGTGACTGACAACATGAACATGCCAGCAGCCTGAGATACGTCGAGGGTATAAGCATGAGGCAAGGATGCTTTGGCTGCAGGATCAGTAGACTGGTATAGACAGGTCCTTAGATATTGGTGAGCGACTTGAGATAAGGGCGAGTGTACAATAAACCTACTGAGAATGTGGACATGTCAAGAGCAAGAGAGAAACACATTGAAAGTGCTATTTAGAGAGGTCTGGCCAGCATCTAGAATGCTGATAGGACAGGATCAGTAGTGGACACCAAAGACGAGAAGATTACTTACCACCTGCCTGTCACTTGATCAATCACAATATATATTCCCTGTACTAATTGAATAAATGGAAATTTATATATCTGTTTAGATAGAAACAGTCAGCCTCTGCCAGCGAATGACCCTGAATCCAACGAGGATGCACAGCACCACTCAGGAACCTGGGTATTAGGTGCCAAGTTTGAACTAGGTGATCGACAGAGATGACAGCAGCATTTGATTGATGGAGGCAGGTTGAACAGTGTTGGCAATGCCAAAACCTATACAGGCAATGAACTAGGTCACCACAAAAGGCAAGAACTCGAGGAAAGGGGACTCTGTTTATGGCGGGAATCAACCTGTTGGCAACGACAAATCCTATACAGGAAATGCACTAGGTCACCCACAAAAGCAAGACTTTAGAAAGGAGGGGACTATTGATGGTCGGAAATCAACCAGAACAGACTAAGGAGTCTGGCTGGACTGGCATTGTATATATACTACTTTACATGCGGCGGCCATGAGGCATACTTTAGGGCAGGTGCTCAGTAAGCGATGACGTACTGTGAGATAAACTACTATGTATGTACTAAGTGTTCACACGACTTGTGAGAACGAGAGTCTAGAACTACAATATGAGGCCACCATGCGTTTAACATGCGCTAGCCATGAGGTATGATGTCATAGTGGTCTGGACTCGAGTCACGTGACACGATAAGATAAGATCGAGCGCTAACATGCGAGATAAGATTGGCGCGCGCTTAGATAAGATAAGATAAGATAACGAGGGCGCTTAAAAGCTAGGTGAAAGAACGAGGTTTGTAACACAACCAGAACAGACTGAGGAGTCTGGCTGGTGTTGCATTCAATATATATACTACAAAACACATGTTCTACATGAGACTACATTAGGGCAGGGGATTGATAAGGTATGACGTATCATGGGAGTACTATAACTATATAAGGTTAAATAGACCATGAGGTTGCAATGAGGAACACAGGTTATGTGATCCATGAGGCGAACATGAGGCAAATCAGTGCACACATGTTATCAATAAGGCAGGGCTGTGTACCATGCTGTTGCAATGTGGGGTGATGTCAGAGATCTAGACCTCAATCATGTGGTTTGATAAGATTATGGTTGAGCGCTTGCTGATAAGATAAGATTGGCGCGCGCTTAGGTAAGATAAGATAAGATAAACTGGCGCTAAAGCTAGGTTGCAAAAGAGAGTTTGTAACAAATAGCTGACATGGAACATTCCAACCATGGCATCCAAATGGTGCAATGGCTTGAACCAATGGATGTAGGCGAGCAGTTTGGGATGATCACCTAGATGAGGCAGCAATTTGAAAATGACATGAACCTAGGCCACTCGCAATCCTAGCACCATAATTATCAGCATTGTTCCATGCTAATCTAATGCTACTTACCATGAAATCCACTGTGTTGATTTAATTCATTGCCTTTCTAAACCCGAACCAGGACTATGTTGAACCTTGCAGGCACGGCCCGTTTATGAGGTTCCTTTGATCAGAGGGGATATGCATGAACTCAGGCATAGTTCTTGCTCAGCATATGTCCACAGTCTGGCAAAGCTAATGTCACAGTTTTGAAACAGTCAAAACGATCATGTGGGTTGGGTGGGTAGAATTGATGACCATTAAACCAGGGCAATGTGGCAAGGAAGGTTTGAAGAGTGTTAATGAATCCAATAGCACCATGGTGCCATTCAAGATAGTGCAGTGGTTTCTGGGGGAAAGGAGATCGATGGAAGATATGATACCACATACCAAGTGGGAAGGTTAAAGAACAAGGACAATTGATGTCTGGACTATTGCCATGCCATGCAAGAAACATTTTGAAACAAATAAAGGCCTCTTGATGTTGCAACCATCTCATCATCTGGATTGTATAGTCTTTACGGTTACTTGCTGCATATGCTTTTTTGGCATAATTGATATGCAGTCGCTCTGAGTTCTCTGTATTGAGACCGTCAAGGCTGCCTAAAGCCTTGATGGTTGCTACATAGTGTGTCAGCGAATGGAATTTAGGAATATTGAAATGCTTGCAGCAATCAAGCTCAATAAAAATATCCTTTTCCACATGGAAGTTGTTCAGCGCTTCCTGAAGGGAGAATAGGGTGTCATTTGTCTGAGTCTGGTATCATGCAAAGTAGATGAAGTCAACAAGATGTCACACTGCCTTGATAACAGGTGGTGGGGTCGTGCCAACAAGTCCACCAATGAATATGGACTGTAACTATTTATGATCAGCTCCAGTCCATTGTTTAATTTTAGAAATTCCCTCCATAAAGTGGCACAGACCAGGATGGACTAGCATGGCTTGAAAGTGGGTGTCGAGATCTTTCTTGCTGGCAATGGAACAACACCATTTTTTGAGATGGTCCTTGAAAATGCCTTGATGGAGTTGATGCAATATGTTGGAGGATATGGAAGGGAAGATGTCAGAGTGAGGGAGGTCTGCTCAGAAGGGGGAGAAGATGGGATGAAGCCTGTCAGTGATGAACATGGGAGGGTAAAGGCCAGAGGCTCACGCATGGAGTGTGTGAATTGTTTCTTGCTGATTCTGAGGCAGAAATTCCTGGTTTAACTCTCTCTCATCAGCACAGACAAGGCACTTAGGGCAACGATTTTGGGCACAACATGCAACCAGACACTGCTCTGGGTGGTTCCCAATGTAAGCTGCCAATATTGGGAAGATGTGCCGTACTTGCCCATCAGCACAAACCATGTTGATGCCATTTTCTCCTGCAGCCACCAGTGGTTCAAGCATCCTCTTCATGCAATAATGGAAGAGTCACTGATCCACCATGGAGTTATCATCAAATAATTTCAATTTTGATGCTGGTAGGTACCCTAGCAAAATGGAGGTGTGGTGAGAAGGCTGATGGCGGATCTGTTTGAAAATATTCCCTATGCTTAGGTACACAGGCCATGCATTTTTGTCGCCCTTGAAACACAACAATTGAGTCTTGTCAGATGCCAGAATAACTGAGGCTACTATAGCACCTTCAGGCAAATGGTGCTATTGTTTATCAGGTATATTCTCAATTTTTATTTCTAGACCACACTCACCTGCATTTCCCACCACCAGTCGCCAGTCCACATCTCATCATACTGCCAAGTCTGTCCCTTTGAATCTGTGTACACTTTCTCAGGTGCATATGCTATCTCACCGTTGAAAGCTGGGTTACTGATTAACTTCTGAATGCAGGCAGCAGGATCTCAGAGCCAAAGCTCAAGTTATTCAATCTCTGAGTTATTATTCTCTGGCACTGCCTTGGAATCTTCCTAAGCTCGTATGAGTTCACAACTCCATTCGGGCCCAGTCGGCAGCTGATCAACTAGTTTCAAATATACATTCTTGTTTCGGAAGGTTGGTTGAGTCCTCATCCTTGTCTATACCACAGCAAAGTAAGTTACTATCATGTGATTGTATTCATCTTGACTTACAATCAAGAGTTTTAAGAATTCATCTGTGGCCTGTTGGTTCACGTTGTTGGTTAGCCATTCTGCTAACTCCCATTCTTCCTTATTTGCAAACAGTGTGTAATCACCTATTCCAGCAGCTTCCCATGTGGCTCTCATCTTCTCAAAGCAGATCTCCACAGTGCCAAGGATATCAGCTGCACACTTTTCATCAAATATCTGAGCATATCTTATTGCCTCATCGTCTCCTGGCCAAGCTCTATTTCCATTCTTCTCTTCTTGCACCTCACCACCTTCATCCTCTTGTGGCACTGCCCTGTTCAGATCCATCTCCTTTTGCTCCGGAGCAGGAGGATTGTAAGGTGGCAAGTATTCATCACCTCACATTAGATTGGCACCCTGTGTGCCATGGAAAAGAGCTGCTGCTGTTGCCAAAGTTGTAGGCTGCAACAATTGGGCCTCCTGAAGAGCTCGACAAGTAGCCAAATGTGCAACATGCCACTGCATGCCACTAGTGGTAGAAAAAGTGAGTCCACAGTGATTGCAAGAATGTCTTGTAGCCGGCATTGCAAAAGAAAAGGAAGAAGAGGTAAGATGACATTGGCACTTGCACAACTAACAGTTGTCTCCATTTCCTATGAGACCAGTTGCTGTACACCACCATCCAAGACTGGACAGTTGGCACACATCGGCTCCGATTCCAACACTACACTAGTGAGTTTTTTTTTTCCTCTAAGACTATCCAATCAAATTCCTCACTTGCAGATTAGTCAGTTGCCAACTCACCACACCTTGGCTCTGGTCCAATTCCTGCACTTGTAAGCCTTTTTCTCCCCTCCAACTTATGCTTGGACCTGAACACCATATGGGCCTGCCAATAAAAAAGAGACGGAGATAAACTTGTGAGTTTTTTTTCTTTCTCTAATCTACTTTGGATCCTCAACCCTCGCTTGTAGCACAGCATCACCATATGGACATGCAACTTGAATAAGATCTTATCCTATGTTTGGCAGACTGTTCATTTGGCAAACAATAAGCTTAGCACATGAGGTATTCGGAGGTAGCTATATATTCTATGCCACTTCACTCCAGGTCAGTGTCATCGCTTCATATCCACAGTTTGCAATACTCACTCATTCCAATACCCTCAATGCCTAGAGTTCTGAATGACATGGTCCTCCCTCACTTGAATGATTCAACTCATTCTGGTTGCATTTCCTGCCCCAGCAAGAAGGTCCAGGTGATGTTAGATAATGTTTTTCTGTTCCATGTTTGAGTTGTTGAGTAACTCTACATACAGATGATCAAAAGAAGGAGAGAGCTGCAACTGAGTAGCTTGCTATACAGAAGGCCAAGTGGCATACCGAGCACTCACTCAAGCATGATCAGATGACCAGAGCATCCAAGTCCCAGGTGACCAGATGTGATAGTATCTTTTTGCCTACCCAAGATGGTACTGTGATCCGACTGGCACCCGTTAATGCAGTAGATCCTATTTTATTACACAACTCTACTTCCAAATGTTGATGCCATTCCCATAGTTTTCTTCAAGGTCCATTGGAACTCCATTGAGACATACTGAGATATTGTTAGCAGGCCAGCTGGTTGTATGACGGGGGGAGTCCCACCTGCTT
Organism: Rossbeevera mucosa; assembly: GCA_038090415.1. NCBI lineage: Eukaryota > Fungi > Basidiomycota > Agaricomycetes > Boletales > Boletaceae > Rossbeevera > Rossbeevera mucosa. The sequence continues at coordinate 773 of JBBPMR010000440.1, read as the reverse complement.
CAGGCTTAAACCACAAGGGTCCTCAACCTTTCATGATGGTGCCAAATAAGAAGGTGAAAGACTTGGAGATACTCAAGGCAGAGTTAGTAGCCAAACGAAAGCTTGCAACTATAGTGGTACTCATTATGGCTATTATGGGGCTATTATGGGGCTATTATAAGGCTATTATAAGGCTATGCTCTGAGTCAGAAAAAGTAGCCAGTGAGGATGAATGCTGGTCGGAGCTCAAACTTATATGCCTGCCGTACGCCACCCACGATGCTGCACTACACAGACCAAGTGGCCTGCAACGATGGCAGGAAAAGCTCAAACCAGTACAGACAAAGAGAAGCCCGCAGCTGTGGCCACTATGATGCCTCCTGTCACCCAAACCACCACTGTACCCAAGAAGAAGTGACAGGGAAAGGCCAGTGCTGCAGCCATTTCCACCCCCACTGCCCAGGGCTCTGGCCCCGTTTCCAAAAAATATTCTGGTACACATATTGGCTGGGAGGGCAAGTGAACAGACCTGCTTGTCGCTTGGATTTTGACCCACGAAGCCAATCACAATATCCTATTCAACGACACTCGCGCCTCGTCCAACACGGCCCCTCCTGGCGACAGGCCATCTGGCAAGAACAAAAAGGATGTATCAAGTGTTATCGCACAACATATCTTTAAGGACGATCCTGCACATTCCGGCTCATATGCGGCGGATCCTGCAAGATATGTTATGTCTGTGACCAATCGATTGAGCGCGTAAGTACTCGCTTACCATGATATGCGCATACTTA
>JBBPMR010000439.1:0-21436 GCA_038090415.1 Rossbeevera mucosa | reverse complement strand
TGATGGACGCACCTTGTTTACAACGTCTTACTTCATCAACAAGGTATGTCTATGCTGCGCGGTAGCAAAGATGGAGAGGAAATCAGCATGGAAATCTCGTCAACGTGTGCACCAGACCGTTCGGATACTAATTCACAGGGCGCTGTTCGTCATCGTATTGTCGTCTCCGTCTCCCTCGCATCAATTTGCCCTGTTATCATACTATCATGCGGTCGGTCGACGTCACATCGACGCGCCAGGGTGGTGCCAGCACAACATCAACATGTGGTCCATCATAGAATTGTGGCCACCGGCACGCTGCATTATCGCGTCCTCGCAATCAGTGGGGATGCGCTGGGGAAAAGAGGGGACAATGTGAGTGGGAGTGGGTGGGAATACAAGTCGTTGTAGTCGCTCGGCGTTGCGTGATCGCTTTGCATGCTGGTGGGGCGGGTTGAGGATGACCCGGATAAGGCTGAAGCGGAAGCAGACATGTCAACGTTTGTCATCGTGGGGGATAGAACAAATGCATGGCGAGAGCGAGAGCCCCGCTGTGTCGTTGTCGGGCTGGGACAGAGTGGGAATAGACAGGGAACATTTGTTGTGTGCGCCGTGGGTGATCGCTGTCCTCGGTAAACATACACATCCGACACAGCGTTGCCGTCATGTGCAAGCTCAAGAGGTGTGGAGCGTGCCCCGGTGTCATGTTATATAATAGCAATAGTCGCGAAAACAAAATTTACAGCAGTAGACCTGTATCTAAATTGTCTTCCACAGAGATATGCTTCGGCTGCTTTCCGACAGATTTGGGTCATTGACTCATGTTAGATGATGCGGCGAAGTTCTTCTCGGTTGGCACGATGGGCTGCCTCGTGTGCAGTGTCCCGGTCGCTGTTGGGAAAACATATCTCGAAAAGAGAGGCTGGGAAGATTGGGCATGCCACACAATGCTCGCCGGACTCTTTTTGCAACCACGTGGCAGCCGCACTCCGCTTTGACTCGTCCAGATACGAGATTGTTGAAACTCAGACCGAGTTGTATCGCAGCGCATGCCTGAGCGTTCGCCCGACATCCAGGAGACGTCGGAGCTGGATAGGCGTTGATATCATGTGCAACTATAATAATAAGTAACTGGAATACGGCAATTAATGGGACTTACCCGTTCTATGTCGCTCTGGAGCTGCGCTGTGGCCACCTCCAGATCCCCTGTCCGTTCTTTGTATTGATCAAGCTCCTTCTTGTTCGCATCGAGGTCTTTACGGTTCGCATCGAGCGCTTTCCGGATTGTGTCGAGCTCCTTTCGGTGTGTGTCGATCTCCTTCCGGTGTGCGTCGAGCTCCTTCCGGTTAGCGTCGAGCACTTTTTCGAATCTCTCCATGCATTCATCTGCAGGGATGCATGTCAGCCACTCAGTCACGCACTCGAAATGACGAGACAAAAAAACCATTATAACTCCTCATAAGACGATCGTGGATTTTGGCTGCACGGTCTTGCGACTCTGGCCATATAAGAAGGCACCCCTGAACCGCACAGCCACTGTTCTCTACTACCGCGACTCGAGGTCAGTCAGTTGGAGCGGCACAAAGGAATCAAAAACTTACTGCGATACAGAGTGGCCTTTGGCATGTTTTCCTCGTTCACAAGGGAATGGTCTTTGATAACGTCTACGACCGCTTGAATCCCCTGTTGTTGAACGATGACTGAGTCGAGAGTCGACGTGACCAGGTCCGGAACCGTGGGAAGTATCAGTAGGGCATTCAAAGGCGAGATGAACACGAGCAACACAGGGGAAGAGCATCATCATTGATCATTGATGGGTGGTAGGAATGGATAAGGTGAAATAGGGGATTGTGTAAGTCTCCAATTGAGACTGGTTGGGCTCGATGTTGCAGTCAAAAATTACCTCCTAGTAGGTGTGTCATCTATTTGACTATGGTCGTTTATGCATGCAACTTGGAGTGCAACCAGTTATGTCAAAGCAAGCGTTCCTCCGAATCGCTTCCGGGCAGCCATGTCAATTCTCCCCTTGACTTCACGAAAAGCTTTCCACCAGGCCTTGCCTACGACTTCCGACACGGACCGCTCAGCTGTTTTGTCCGTCTCCAGTCCATCTCCCTCAAGCACGCCCCACCGCCGACGCAACAACAAGAGCCACCATCTCATCACGGCCACCGTCTTCTCTACGCCTGCATCGGAAAACTCCACGCTCTGCACGAGGAATTTGCAAAAGAATTCGACGTCCTTTTGATTCGGAGCATGCGTCTCAAATCCTTCCACCCATGCTTCGATCACGCGCTGCACGTCCTCTGTCTCTACAAATGACAATTTCTCTCCTTTTTGCTTGCCTTGCTGTTTCAGCGCAGGCGGACAGGCTCGATGCGCTTTCGGCGCTGGCTTCTTGAGACGTCCGGCCTTCTCGCGCGGCACGCGCGTCGTGTCCTTGATTACGAGCCGCCGAGGCTCACTCATTGGGAGGCCACTTTGTTTGGCATGTCGAGCCATGATCAGCTGCTCGCGTTGCATATCGACGGGCAACGCGGAAAAGAAGTCCGGGTCGACTCCCAACTTGCGCAGTTCTTCGTCGGAAACTCGCACAGCTGGCGCGCTTGCAGGCACGTCGCGTTTCGTAAATAGCACGCTCTTCTTGGGCGAGAGGCTGCTGCCTGACCTGGGTGCGAGCTGCTGCGTGATACGCTTCACGTTTGGGCCCTTCATTGTCGCTCCCGAAGGCGGAGAGGAGATCCGAGCGGGAATAGCCTCGACAGCCATGGATGAATGCGACCGACGTCGATACTCATCTTCTAGCTCTTTCCGGATATCTTCCGGTAGCGCTTCTAGAACTTCCATATCAACTTGTGAAAGGTTCGGTAACGTGCCTTCATCCAAGTATTCCTCTGTGGGTGCATCATCAAGTATGCATTCACCCTGCGAAGATGGCGGCTCAACTACGAGCTCAGGCGGCTGTCGTTTCGCTGAATCTTTCGAAGGCGGTTTCTTGTCCGCAGCGCGGAAGGGCAGTCTCGCCTGTCCAACATCTCCCTGCCGCCTATCTTCCAACTTTTGTATATGAATACCAATCCCACGTAACTCAGCCGGATCGAAATTCCAGGACTCGAGTAGTTGCCATGCATGATCTCCAATGTCCTTGCTAACGCTGGTCGCCTGGCCCTGTATGTTCGCCAACGATACCTGCTTATTAAACGATTCACATAGCCCGTGACCCATGAACTGTGGTCGTATAGATACATTGAACGCCCCTTCGACTGGATGAAGAACTCAACGTACCTTGGGTCCCTCCTTGGGAGCACTTGGATCGCGTTTCAGGATCTTGAGCGACAACAAGCGACCACGCATAGAGACACTGTCCAAGCGTCTGGCGACCTCCTCTGCCATGCGGTACACAAACTCTTTAGCTTGCTCGTTGTTCTCAAATCGGATACCGTACTACTACCCATCAGCATTGTTTGGACGAAACATAGGAGGAATGAACGTACGTTGATATCGCACGAGACTGACTTGCGAGGCTTGTCCGATTCAAGTTTCCGGTCGTCGATTCCCCGGATGACCTTGTATAGCGTATCTCCCGTACCCTTTCCCAATGCCTCGCACAGCTGAGCTTTGCTTCGCCTCATCAGTTCACCCAAGTTCGTTGCACCGAGTTTTTCCTTCGCCTTTTGGTGCGTGGAATGACCAAAGCCATGCAGGTCGTCGATGTCGAGCGGCTGGAGGACGCGTTGCACGTCCTCTTGTTTGAGATGGAACAATCCAGCGGGCTTTGCCTGACGTGTGGCCAGACGTGCTAGTTGAATGTTCTCTGCGATTCCGATGCTTACTGGAAGGACGATCAGCACCATGCCAGCACAGGTAGAATATACTTGCCTTCACACCCAGTGGCTTGCTTCACTTGGGCTCTGATAGTCTGCGCAAGAGTGACCGCAAAGTCGTCTGCAGAGAACGGGGAGGCAGTCCTCCGGCGTGCGACGGCCGAGGACACGTCCATGAGAGCTTCGTCAACAGAGACAGCTTGAAGGTCGTCCGCATGGCACATCAAGATGGTATAAAATTGAAGCGACAATGACTTGTACCTAGTTTTTCAGATATCGAGTGAGACTTGTGTCACGCGGACCTGGCCCATCTTACCGCTCAAATTCGTACGGGAGAGTGACCACTTCGGGACATAATTGGCGAGCTTGTCGTAGACTGTGATACTTCATCAGACAATATTTCAATGAACGCCCCTACATGAAAACACGGACCTCATCCCATTTTTGATTCCGAATGCACGAGCCTCGTAACTTGCGCTAGATATCTCACTTGTGCTGGAAGTACCGCCTTGGTTACCCTGAGAATGGCAAACGACCACGGGTTTACCCCGGAGCTGAGGCCGGCTTACAAGGCCAGCGGAGACAAAGAAGCAATCGAAATCACAATGCATGATCACCCTCTCATCATTCTCCGCTTTCTGTTTTCCCTTCGCTCGGGAAGGAGATCGAAGAACCAGCTCGGCGCCTCGCATGCTGAACTCGCTTGTGGAGTTTATTCGTCCGTCGTTCTCCCCAGGTAGCACGTCAAGTCCTCCATTCTCGGCGCGCTCCTGCGCCTCTGCCACGAGGCTCTTGAGCTCTGCCTTCCAAGTAGACAGATGGTGTAGACGCGAATTCTTGTAAAAACCATCGATAAAGTCAGGCGCGATGGATGTATGTGCCGCTCTCCATTGGGGATTCGCCATCACGCGTTCTGCAATTTCATTTGATCGATGTGCAGCATACCCTGGAACGCGTGCGGCGCCTTCCTCTGAGCCTGGGTCCGTCACATACAAAGGACGCGGACCCCCTTCGGAATCAGAGGCCTCTGGCTCCGCTCCGGCTCGATTGCTCGGGCCAGCATCGCAAGGTCCACTTGAACCGGGCCTGCCAACCTCGGGCGAAAACGATGGGGATATTGGTTTAGTAGCTTGTAACTGTAGCGTTGCCTGACCTATTTGTGAGCCCTGAGATCGCTCTGACCGATCACCCGGACGGAAAATGTAATTCGTCCAGGGTAGGAGAGCCCCAGCAGTGACGCTCTCCGTTAGCCATTCCGGCCTGACCACCTTCATGTTCTTGAACTCTTTGACTTTGGCTGCGGTGAGCGAACACGTTACGACATGGGTGCTGTGTGGGGGTGGGGTGTAATGTCACGCGCAGGAGATCGAGGAACGAGAGATGTTACACGTACACGATCGATTTCTTATCGAGATAGGGCTGAAAGACGCCACCATGCTGAAGAACAAGTCTCCGAAGATCCTGCACCGACGGGTTCGTCCAGCCATTCACCTAGATCCACGATATTTACGTTTCGTCGATACTCGTTCACTTTCCGAGAACCATGTGGGACGACAAGGACACAAATACGCACGTATACAGATATGCCTCTAAAGATGCCGCTGCTCGTCTCCGCGTCCATGCCCGCGTTCTGGATCTGTAGCTTGGCGCGTTTCCGGCGCATATACTCGCCGAAATGACCGAATCGAGATGCTCCGTATACAGTTCCGTCATCTTCTGCAACATACTGTTGCTGCGCCTTTCTTTTGGTGCCTGTCGTGCTCGGCGAGGCTTCGACGGAGCCATCTGGGCCCGGGCTGTCGATGGAACGTTCGCAACCACGTTTCAGGGATGTACTGTCATCGATTTGCGGGGCGTCGCTCTCATACATTTCCATGGTGGAATGGAAGCTTTGCTTTGTTTGGCTAAACCCTCCGTGGAAACAAACAAAACCAAAAAAAAAAACTAAACATGATGTAACTTAGGTTACGACAGACAAACTACTAGTAAAATGCTAGGTTAGTGGCATGGCACAGCTCAGAAAATTAATAATGTCGACCATGTACATATATCCTCCTTCACAGAGACTGCACGACAATCGAAACGTCGTCCATCCACGGTACGTCCAAGTCCACCGTCAACACCTTGGACACTTGCGCCAGGTCTCCCCCAAGCCCCTCCCACAGTAACTGCAACGCCAAATTATTCGTCCCACTGCGCTCGGCCCGCAATTCCACGTGTTGCAACCACCGCTCGACCACGCTCCGCTGACCTTTCCCACAAATATCCGTGAACCCGTCGGAACATAACACGAGGTATCTCCGCAGACGCTTTTCAGAGGTACCCAACGGATAATGCGTTACTTCGGGCATGGCTGATATGTAAGGCGGCGTCATGTTCCTGACGAGGAACTCCTCCCAAGGTGACATGTCGTGGTCGCCAGGGAAAAGGTTGTACAGAATGCGCCTCGTAAACTCTGGCGGCTGCTTGAACGGCGTGTCGCCAATGCCTGAACGATAACGAAAGCGCCGATGTAAGCGCAACCGACCGACCGAAGAAAAAAAAAAGAAAACGGCCCTGAGGCCTACACTAACATCGAAAAGGAGCAATGACTCCGAGAACACGGTCGTCCACAACGCATTCCGGCTCTCCTGGGTGCTCCTTCTTCACCCGCTGCACCTCCTGCTTGTTTCCGCCATTGTGACTCGTCGTTAACACCTCGAAATTCCACGTCCGGCGTTCGGTCTCCGAAACCATGACTGATTCGCCAACACGTCAGCGAAGCCTGGGACGTTTCCGTCCTCACCCTAGGACTGCTACTCACATCCTTGACAGTCGCCGAGATTTGCTAACCACAGATTTTCGTGCTCAGGGTCGACAAGTGCGACAAGCGCAGTTGTGCCGTACATGCACAACCGCGCCTTGTTAAAGTTGTGCCCGCCCGTCGCATGGTCGTTGAGAATGTCATAGATCTCCTCGTCCGGCATCTCAGCCAGCGACTCCAATGTACCACCTGGAAACAGCTGCAGGACGTCGTTGGCGATCGCGTCGTCGAACCTGTACATCGCGCTCCTAAGCATGTCCGCGATCAGCGGCGGTGGCACGGCACGCCCACGATGCTTGAGCGTGATCTCCTCAAGGAGCTCCCGTACTATGATGGGCATGTGGTGCGCCGCGTGCGCCACGGTCGCGTCGCCGAGGTGACCTGCAAAATATCACCCAACACACCTCAGGTCAATCCGATCCAAAATTAATTAAACAGTCGTGAAGTCCTCACCGTCAAACACGCCCGTGAACGTCCATGTCCGCCCGAAGATATTGAGCCACTCCATCACATACCGATCTTGACTCTTTGTTTCGGGATGCGGCTGGAAGTTGACCGCGTCGGCGCGCCACTGGGTGTTCGGAGAGCCGTAGGACATGCTCTGCGGATCGGACGTCTGTGCAAGGCGGGCCCAGGCTTCGGATGCATCGAGTCGCGCGAATGAGCGTGGCCAGGGGCCGTCTTCGGGTCCGCAGATGGACCCGGGGATGTCGTCATACCATACTTGGGAGGACGGAGCGGAGGGTTCAGGCTGCCTTTCACCCACCACTGAGGCGACCGTGGGTACCATCATCAAGTCGTCGGAGTGATGGAGATGGGGGTGAGAAGTGGGATTCTGAATCCTGTGGCGAATTCGCCGTTCTGATGGGTGCTTAAAAGAGTCAGCGCTTGGCCATTACAGGAGGAGCGACTGGGACGCGATTAGGGTGCTGGCATGTCCAGATTTATTACAATTGATAAATTGTGGGTCCACAAGCTGGTCGTCCTGTGCACATGCACACGTGGGTGGGTCATATTGGCTCGGGCGCGACCCAAGGATAGACAACCACCGCCATCCGGTACACCCAGCCTCGTTCACACAGTCATTTCATCCGTTTCAGGCACGCTCAATAATGATGCATACGTACTCATTATATGGTTGCCATATCCATCCATGTTACAAATTAGGTTAACTATGTAGCAGGGTGAGTTTGTGTACCACGGTGTAAGATACAATGGCAGGATCAAGGGATACAGTGGCCGTCACGGTTGCGAGGGCGAAAAAAAATCCAAAGGAACAAATGAATGTCAAGCGTCGTGACGAACCTAATTTATTTGTGGTCCATGTGGAGAAGAAAACTCATAAAATGCTCCAGAAATGCATTCCGCTTCAGTAAGCCGTTTCATTTAAGGAACGGGTTGCGTGATCCGCCCGTGTTCGTTGGCGCAACCCGTAGTGATCCACCGCTAGTCTGCGGTGTCCGTCGAACACACTCTGCATATGCCTCAGCGTCCGTCGCGGCCTTGGGCGAAAAAGGTTCCCGTCGCTTCAGGCCTTGCTTCTTGAACACCGAGGAGCCAAGCGTGGTCGACGAGAAGCGCGACGTCAGCGGGTTCGTGTTCACGGGTTGCCGGGGTTCGGGTCCACGCGGTGGGGTGCCGATCACTTCGGAGTAAATCGAGCCACCTCCAGACAGCCGGTGGGAGCGGTATGGTCCGAGGTCATGCAGGCCGCCCAGCCGAGACTCGTGCGGGGAACCCGTCGCGTACGACTCGATCAGTTTTTCCAGTTCCTGATTGTGTCGTGCCTCCTCTGCAGCACGCAATTTCCACAGCGCAATTTCCTCAGTGGCTGGTCGTTTTTCAACCGGCGCCAAACCAAATAGCTTCCTCAGGCGCAATCTCCAGTTAGGTCTTCGGTCCAGGGCCTTGGCAGAGGCAAAGGCTGCTGTTGCCTTTGCGCGTTGTTTCCGGGCATGGCGACGCCACAAGTACAAGAACGCAACAAAAATGAACGCACAACCGAGTGCCATGAGCAGAATCTCCCACCAGGCCAAAGATTGCCTTGTCGAGCTTGTGGGGGTTGAGATGCCCGGGATAGTCGGAAGAGGCGAGGACCCGGAGGAGGGTATGAGTTCGGAGAGGCATACGCCAAGACCTGAGATGACATTGGTTCCGCTGCTGCAGTTGGCAGCGACACAGGTTCCCCCACGGAGGACCTGGCCAGAATTTGAACACGCAAGGCAATTATTCGGACCTGAACCCGAGCAGCTGGCGCAGCTGCCGTCGCACGACTGACATGTGGAGGACGTCGTGTCAAAGTACTGGTTTTGGCTGCAAGTAGCTAGGCAACGGCCGTTCGTGAGGACTGGCAGATTCTTGTTACAGCTCTTGCATTGATTAAATGATCCACCGGAACACGTTGCACAATCCGGATGACAGGTGATACAGCTACCAGACGAGCTGAAAGTGTTCGATGGACACGAACTAGCGCAGGAGCCGCCAGACGCCAGCAGACCACCATTACAAGTCAGACAATAATTGGCGCTTCCCGAGCAACTAGCACACGACGAAGAACAAGCTGTAGGTTAAAAATAAGTGGGCATGCACAAGGATTACTTCTTTGCTCACAAACCTGTGCATGTGAGGTTATCTGTGGGAGATAGGAAGGTGCCCGAAGGGCAACCTTGCACACACGCTCCCTGATAAAGAACATAACCCGGCAAGCAACCAGTGCACTGCACTTGGTTGGAGGTCGATGCAACATTGAAATTTGGAATTTGACAAGAAGTGCACTTCGGCCCACAGCCTGCAAACACAGGGTAGTAACGCCCAAGAGAAAAAGAACAAAACACTCACTGTCGCACTCATGCTTGTTATTGTTGGCAATGAGAGTTGAGCCCTGGCAAACACCGGCACTATTCGTTTGCACGCAAGTACCGTTCAACGAGTAAGTGCCGGAAGCACAAATTACACAGTCGCCCGCTGTGGGACCTGAACATGTCTGACACTCGGGGGCACAGGGTTGGCAAGTAGGCCCATCGCCGTAACCACTCGGAGGGCATGCAGTTCCGTTGGAAGTCTGCTGAACAGACTTGCAAAGCGTAAGGTCACTGGAGTCTGAGGTAAAACCAGACCTGCAGTTTATGCAGTCACCAGAACCGTCTGTACATTCAGCGCAGCCGAGAGCGCAAACTGTGGTAAGGTTAAAACCACGCATCTCATCATACTACCAATGAACTCACCTTCACAATTACCATTCGAATCAAGGAAGAAGCCAGGCGCACACACAGCACAACGAGTACCGTTTGATGCCGAGGTCCATCCCGGAATGCAAGTGCACTGGCCATTGGAACCACACTCTCCATTGATGCAATTACAACTCGACGGGGGGTTGGTCACGATGGAAGAAAGACAACGGCCGGTGCCAGTCATTCCCTCGTCACAAGCCGCGCAGCCTGAGGGACAAGCTTGGCATGTCGGTCCGAAATATCCGGGAGCACACGACTCGCAGGAAGTGCCGTTGAATCCAGTTGGGCAAGTGCATGTACCCGAGATAGAGCATATGCCATTTCCAGAACATGGCGGGGAACATGCACTAGACTGCAAGTTCAGGAGAGATAGAGGTCCAAAAGCAGTTTGAGGCAGTTGGCTGATGTCTGGGACCGAATTCCAGAGGATGACTCGACTATTGCTGCCTGCAGAAACCTCTGCCCAAACATTTCCGGAAAGGGCCAATGACGACGCATCTAGTGTGGAAGCGTTCGCAATCGGAGAACTCGGCAGAGTAGTGTAGGATGCTCGACCAGAATAGGGCACTTGGGGATAGGCGATGATGCCAGGTTGGGGCTCCACATTAAGCGGTAGTGAGACAGATGTTTGTGAACTCGAGTTTGCAAATCCAGGTGATGGTGAAAGTGATGCTGAGGAGGACGTTAAAAGGTTATGGAGAAGTTGTGGGTTCGTGGAAGAAGTATATTGCCCAGGGAGCAACAGAACTGAAGTAGACTCTCCAGATGCAGACAGAGTAACCCCGACTGGAGACGCAAGATGAGGGGCGGAAGTCTGCTGGAGGTAGGCAACTTACGAGTAGTATTCGAATAACCCTCAATGCATTGTCCAGCAATGCAGATGACAGAAGCAGATTGCGCAACTTGCAGCGTGTGAGCAGTCGTCCGTGTCACAAGATGATGATTGGCTCACCTGCAGATGCGCCAAAGGCAAGAGAAATGGCAAGAATGCTCAACAGCATCGTGAGCGAATGAAAGAAAGTAATGAATGTAGGAGGGTAACAGCAACGGGCTCTGGCGGGTGAAAAGAAGCGCGATGGACATCATTTTTGTCATGTACGGAGAATAAAGGGACTGGTTGCTGCTCGACTAAAACGAGAAACAATAACTTCGGCTAATTCCATAATTAGCCAATGTCGCTTGTCAATCGCTCGGTCAATGGCCTTGAATATAATGTCCACTGAACAATACAATTCCACTGTGAAACTCGAATGTGTCTTATGCTTGGAAGCTCCAGTGTCTAATTTTGCTATGTATACACATGATGAAGATACTCGAATCCATAAAAACCTATCGGCAGTCCATGCAAAATGAGAACACAAAATAAATTCATACAAACTACAAAGCGGCACGTGTTCCCCTGGGCGAAACGACCTGCACGAAACATGAAAGGCCAGGATCAGCATGCAGTCGACAAACAAACATGAAAGTAATTGATCAGAAAATAAAAAGGCAATAGAAGTTTTCCGCAGCCAAATGCTCGGAACAGGTCTGATAGGTATCATCCCTAGGAAGGCAGGATCGAATCAAACAGTCCACTCACCAACATACATCACCGCATGGTGAGAGGCATTGGAGGCATCGCCGTGGGCGCAGGTTTCCATCTCGAATGAGATGCGGAGTGTATCCCATACTCCCAATCAAATACCTCTTCCTCATCTTCCTCGGTGTCAGATCCATCGGCGTCTTCCACGTACACACCAACCCCGACACCTTCCTCCGGCTCCAACAGCACCTCTCTGTTTCCGTTTCGCTGCCTGAGCTGCAATTTCTTCAACGCTGCAATTAGATCCTCCGCCAGCGTCGCTCTGTTTGGTGGGTCTTCCCTTATGGGTTCCCAGCCTATTGGAGGTGATCCCGGAGGAGAAATCAAGAAATTTTTCTCCACCGGTGGAGGTCTCAGGAAATTATCGTTCGAAGGTGGAGAGCAGGTGATCAATGGACTCCTGTCAGCGCGGAAGACCCGGAGGGTAGTTGACGGACTGAAATTTTGGTGAATAAGATAACATTGCTTCAAGGCGACTGCCTACTCACCCATGGCTGGGTTGGATGATAAGAGGATCGCAATTCCGCTTTGCTTCCTCAGCAGCTTCTTCGCTGTAGTAAACCAGGATTATGCGAGAAAAGCATGACAAGGGCGCCCATTGGTTGATCTCGCCGTACAGCGAAAAAAAGGCGCGCAGTGCATCCAGAATTACGGGTTGAAAAAAATTTCCAGGTACTTGAGTTATTAAAAGAGTATTTGTTGTTGGCTCCGGTCCTTTCATCGCGACGCTTGGAGGAGAGTCGACTGAGATGATGGATATCGAAGGCATGGGAGTGGCTTGTGGACATGTTGATACGACCTGCCATCTTATAAGCTCAGTTCACCTCTGATTACGTAAATGTTCTGGAGCACGCATCGCCCTCAAAATTTGCAAGATGCTGCGGCAAATTCCTTGGCTATGCTGCTTGTCATGTTTTCCGGTGGACCCTGTAATTTACCGTTCGTCGATAGAAATAGGGTGCTGTGCCAAGCTGCGATCCTATTTTTCTTCTAGAATGCATATTCATTCCATGTTTCGTACCGACTCCACCAATGTCATAATTGGCCACTAAAGATCATCCTATAGGCGGAAAACAACCATTCCTACCGCTCTTTCCCCCAACCTAAGCCAAGCTGCCAGGTATGTCCTGGTATCAGAGACTGATATAATTAAATCCTACAAGTAATCGAACGACGTTCATTAATCTGTTTCGACCCGCATCCTCTTCTGTACCGATTCCTGTTTCTCCTTAAGAGCATAGGTTCGATCTTCTTTGGATGCATCGTAGGCAACAGTCACCTGGTTGAATCTACAGCACAGTGATTAACATCAGAGCTATGCAGATGTACATCTATGAGTCTTACGGATTATCCGGAGACTTCTGGAACTGCTTGTACAAAATATCCTGTGTATGCAATGTAAAACCAGACATGAAAGGAATGTGGTTATAAACGTGCGACTGACGTGGTATTGTTGTAATCGCAGGCCAGGGTGCTGATGATGTATAATATCAATGCTGTATCTATGACCAGGGCTGAAGTAGCAAGTACGCACTTCGACTTTAAGGTTTGGAAGTTCCTGTTCCTTGTAAGCTTCAAACGCTCCCTATAGCTCGAGTGAGAACTTTGGGTGACATAAAACACAGAAGTGAACTAGCCTTGAACCTCCGCTACGATATCAGACGCAGATGGATAAGCACATGTACAGCAGATCCCAATGATCACGAACCTCTGGATGCCTTTCGATGCCAGCGGCCTGCTGACCGACACTCGCCTTATCCATCTTTGCAGTGACGACTTCTAGAAGATCGAGCGCGTTGTCGATTCCGGTTGCCGCATAGCTTTCCGGTTGCTCGTCAGGGGAACCCTTGGCCTTCTCCGGCTCTTTCTCAAGTTCGCCACCCGCAGCAATCGCACCGGGCCCTGCAGGTTTGACGGTCTTGGTGGTTTTCTTGGCCCCAGCTTTGGGTGCCGGCTTGGCCTTTGATGGCGCAGCCGCCTCTTCTTCTGCCAGTAAACGTGCGTTCTCGGCTTTGCGGGCCAGCTCCTCGCGGCGCTTCGCCTCTCGTTCTTCCTTAGACTTGTTCGCCTTGGCACCGTCAGCCCATTTATCGGCCTCTTTGCGCTCCTGAGGTCGCGTACAGCATTAATCAGTCCACTAAGCGAGAAATGGTGATGAGACGGGACCTTTTCAGCACCAGCAGCCTCTTGTTTCTTCGCTTCGTTCTCTGCCTTCTTGGCACGGCCGCTCTCTTTTTTTGCGTTACCGCCTTTTGGAGGCATGAATGATTAGCTGCTGTGAGATTCGGTGTGTGTGTGTGTGTTGGCGGTGCAACAGGTAATGAGGTGCGTAGTTGGCGGCTGTGCGAACTCGAGTGGATGACTCCACGCCTCGATCTAATCTAATCTAATCAGTCGGTTCCCTTACACTGCCACTCCGATCATATATGGTAGGGTCGACCATATTAAACCCGATCATCGAGTTCGCTCGCAGAATTCTTGTTTGTTCATTCGTTTTCCATCGTGAACTACCATAACACTGCTCACAGAGCTTCTTTCCACTGTCTAGGTTGCCCTTATACCGTCACGCTGAAGCATGGGCGATTCCGCAATTAACAAATGGTCTGCTGGCACGAGCTGTGAGTGCGATGCAATGATTCTGGAAGCACTACCCATATTTCTATCTCGGACAGACGGCCCAGTGTTGTCCCAGACCGATCTATACCTCCTCAACACCGAACTCCAGCTGCATCCCGTTCTCCAGGGCACTGATGGCTCTTTCCACCTCATATTCAACCTTGTAACCGGTACGACGGATATCGATCCATGCCACAGCGAGTGCTTTGCTCAAGCCTTTATTTTTCACATTAGGCTCGACGGGAGGCTTCAACACCGAAGCCAGAGACCGCGATATACCCTTTACGGCTAAAGACGAACCCGCCACACTGCCTCGTGTCACGGACCTCATCATCATCACCGAAATGAGCCCGTGGTGTACGATGGTGCACAATGATCGAGGCGTAACTATGGGCGATGTCTGCGGAACGATATGGAAAGAGTGCGTAACGCATACGCTGTATGTTCGATCGACTGATGATCTGATCTGTCGTGTGGCGCCTTCTAGGTACACCGAAAATTTCATCACGGAAGGCGAGTTTTCCTCCCTTCCGGCGCGATTGCAGGAACAGGTCAAGCGAGTGTCTCAAAACAACCAGGCTGGGGGCGGGTGGCCTGCGGCGATGTATTACACCACCCCACAGCCCAACCGCTACAAGCGAGCTGGTAAGCAATCCTTCCTGCTCCGAGCGCTGTGCACGTTTTTCACATGTTATCTACACAGACTGGCTCAGGGACAAGATATATTTTGAGGGCCTCACGAAAAAGGATCATTATACCGCTTCACGCCTTGGGTTCAAGGCGCCGAACATTTTCGTGATGAATCTAGCCTCTTGAACGCTTAGAGCCTTTTGTACTACATACATATTGTCATTTGTTGTTGCGCAATCATCTTGGCCATAATTCATTGATTCATTGAATGTGGTCTCATTCTGCGAAGCCGTAGCCACTGCAGAGCCTTGGAATTCACGTATTTGACAAGTGTCATGGACCTGCCTTTTGCGTTATCAAACCTTCCACCGGCGGAGTCACGCTGAATACAGGGGGTTGATTCTGTCGTCGTCAAAGGACCCTGTAAAACCGGACATTGTCTCAGCACACAGTTGACATTGTCTGCGACATGACAAGGGTCACAAAGTACGAGAGGCTTGCACGAGCAGAGATAGTGAAAAAAAAAACAGCGATAAACAGGGAGAATTACACTGATACGAGCCACGTACATGCAAAAGCCGCTCCACAGTGAGAGAACTGCAAACACGAAACCTTCAGTGAGCATCAGCGTATGATGAACGTACAATGTATATGCTACGAGAGTTAATTCGACTCCACGCAACGGCATATTCCAGAATGTACCATCTTCAGCGTCGCCCTACTGCGGTGCCCATCATGTGTCAACGCAAGATTGTCGAAGAGTTACCATATGGTATTTCATTTCATAGCCTGCCTTAAATGTGAACAACAGATGCAACGCCTGTAATCAGCTGACTCGGGGAGGTTTTAAAAAGCAACGGATAGGCGGGGATCCCCTTTGAGCGTTCTTGCGCTGGTTTACGTCTTTCTTCGAGAGCCTGAAGTAAATTTTTGCTATGTGAATATCCGATGAAAACATAGCCACCGATGATGATGTCTAAATGTGTCAATAATCCTACGAAGTGTTCTCCCATTTGACTACTTCCTGTGGTGAATCAACATATCATCCAACATGCTATATGAGAATCCTTCAGGGGCAAATACGCCTTTTATTCCTCCTTTGCCATCTCCAGACGGCTTGGTCCTGCCTCCTGCAATCCCCGCACTTGATAATCGCGAACCTCAATCGTGGACACAGCAACCACGAACTCCTATGAACTATCCGCATTACCCTTCCACGCCATATAATGGGACACCCTTCATACCCCCGATGCCCAGCGTACACAACACTCCCGCCACCCAACCTCGTTCTGAACCCCCAGGCTCCTACTACCCTGCCCCAACCTCCCTCCCCTCCCCCGCCGCGCCACCTTCAGCATACGGCGTACAGGCTGGACTTCCTCATATCCAGGTCTCCGCTGACTTCACAGGCTATCCCACATCATTGCAAGGTACTCCCTGGGCACCACCTCAGCCGATGCCTCCTCCGAATGCGATGCCTCCCCCTCTGTGGCCCGGTCAATACCCCCCGACTGCTTACAACGCTTTCAGTCAGCCTCTCCCTGGCCAACCCCTCCCTGGTACAGGCTGGCCTCAGATGCCTATGCCCCCTCAAATGGGTCACTATACACCCGCGGCCGCAGCGTGGCCCATGCCTCCCGGGATGGTACTGCATACACCCTATGGTGGTGGTTATGTGCCATGGCAGCACCCGACGCAACAGCCACCCCCCATCAGGATTCCCGGACAACCAGGAGACACAGCTCAAGCTGCGTTCCGATGGACAAGTAATACCGATCATATGGATCCCTTTGCCGAAGGACCGCACTGTACGTTCCTTAATTATCGTCGAAACCTGATGGCCATTCTTTGCTCACGCAGCATGGCCCTTTTTTACAGACGGACCCGTCCTCGAACCGTTTCTAGTCAAGGTCGTCAGCGCCATTGTTAGGCTCAACCCGCTTCTTTCCCCGCCACCGGATACCCAGGACGATTATCTCAGATGGAACATGCTCTTCCATACCAGCAACTGCTATCGGACGACAGAGTCCCAGCGATCTTGGGTGAAGGGGCGAAATGCACCGGCGACGCACCCCCGGATGACTCATGTCCGCATCATCTCCCGCTCTTTCCCATGGATGATCCAGGTGCGCGCGCAGAACCCCAAGCTCGGCGTCACGTGCGGAGAGGTGTTGGACGCAGTCTCTGCTTACATGTATGGCGACGTCGCTAAGCGCGAGTACGAAAAACTCCCCGCGGCGCGCAAGCGCCAGATCTGGGAGAGCTACCGGTTTAACCGCTCCACGGATTCGAACGCACCCGGGGGCAGGCTCGGGGAGGGTTTGAAGCGTCTGGACTGGCTCGGTACGACGTCGCGCTTCGGCGGGCTCGTCGTCAGCGATGCGTTCGTGAAAGAACACTGCGGCGACGTTTTGCCGTGCACATTCGAGCTTAAATGTCTGCCGAGCTATCCGTTGACGGCGGAGGAGCTACGCGACCAGCAGCGGAGGCTGGAGAACCCGCAGCGTCACCGCAGTCGGAGCCGTCCTGCGAGTACCAGCCGCCAGCCTTCGCCGCGATCGGCGACAGTGCGAACAGTCTCGGATGAAGACGACGATTGAGGAGGCGGTGGCTCGGATCGGATCTTGTTTTATTCCCTTTTCTCGACTGCGACTGCTATGATATTGTGGATTCGGTTTGGATTCATCATACCACAGATTATTGGTCACTTTATTCGCGTTTTTTTTTGTCGTTGTAACACGACTTTGTTTTTCTATTGCTGTCCTTTGCTCGCGTAACGCTGTGTCATGATTGTAAAATGAACTGGTATGGAGAACACAAAAACAGGCTATAATGGTCGTTGTAATAGATTACCATAGATACTTCAGGTAAATCCAGATCACATTTGTATTCAAGAAGTAGGTGTGGATGAAACATTGAAGGTTTCCTTCGTTAAGCCCATTTGTTAATCATTCATAACACGTTTGCATACATGATATTCAAAAAAGCTACACAGTAAAACTAGTAAACCATAGAAACATAGGCCCACGACCGATACGGTGTGAGAGAGGAATAGTGGCGCACAACGAATACAGCCATAGAACAGTCTTTGTATAAAACCTCCACAAATTCGCTATTTAGACACGTTCACCACGCAGGCGGCGAGCGAGGGCCAGATCTTTTGGTTGACTACAAGGAGCATGAGAATGGAAAGAGAGCCAGAACTTTGCGTCTCACATAGTAACTCTTTTAGCATGGATGGCGGCCAAGTTAGTGTCCTCGAAGAGGGAGACGAGATAAGCTAGACGGAGTCAGCTGTCGGCCCAAGCACAGAAAAAATAATGGCGTTACCCTCGCTGGCTTCCTGAAGGGCCATCACAGCTGAGGACTGGAAACGAAGGTCGGCCTGGACCAGGTGAGGAAGCATATCGGCAAAATAATGGGGAAGAGACAGACCTTGGATTCCTGAGCGATTTCTCGAACAAGCCTCTGGAATGGCAGTTTACGGATCAAAAGCTCAGTAGACTTCTGGTACCTCCTGATTTCACGGAGTGCGACAGTTCCCGGACGGAACCTGTGGGGCTTCTTGACGCCTCCAGTAGCAACAGGCTGGCGGAAAACAGTGAGAAAATGATGACGGGACATGATATCAAGGACACTTACCTTCAGATGGCGGGCCTGTTGCTTAGCATGGTTGATGGCGAGTTGCTTGCGTGGTGTTTTACCACCAGTCGACTTCCGAGCCGTTTGCTATAATTTCCAAATACGGTAAGTCTCCGAAAACATATATCGCGACATTGGAAGTTCCAACGGATCCGGAGCATTGAAGCCATCTGCGGGAGATCATGAAGATCCGGAAACATGCATGGAAACGTCGTTTCGAGCCTCTGTACTGCCATTCCGTGGTTTGGTTACTACCGTGTGACCCCTGACTCGGCCACACGGTAACGCGAACGGCGTCCTCGTCGACAGAGGCCCATCGGCGACGAAAAAAATGTTCTCGTTCTCACTTCCAGAATCCACGAAACAGTATCGAAAGAATGAAGCGCATACCTTTGTGCGTGCCATCGAATCGGAAAAGCACGAGAAATGGAATCACGGGTGTTTGTTGGTAGGGCTAACGGAGATGGCGGTGGCTAAGAAGGAAGAGAGATTGGGGAATTCTCCAAGGCGTGGCATCCTTAAATCTCTTCTCCATTTGCCTTTGTCTGTCCCAATCTCCCTGCCAACTTGTCGTGCTTTGTGGTCAATGTACTAGCGCAAAGTCATTGACATCGCCACTTGCCAAATAGCTGCAAACAATGTCAGGGTCATTACGTAAATGCTGATCCTGAACTTGAAGCTGATCATTGCATTGTGCAAAAAATAAAGACTCGAATGTAACTCGTTCCGTCACCTTTTCTTGCTTCATACGCAGATTCCAGCTCGACTATGCGATTTCTGGAACGAAATTTTCTCGCCGAGGCTCAAGGTGCCTACCTAAGACATTTATCACCTATCAACGGACTTTCTACCTTTAGCAAACGGTGAGATTAGACAAATTAGGTTCGACATTCAACTTCAATTTTACATCGGACACTTTCAGTGGTTCACAAAATCTGAACTTCCTTGCGTGGCACTTGAGAAACCCTTTCATTCACTTCCGCCGCAGCCCCCCGTTCACCCATTCATGCGCCGAAAGTTCCCCCTGACATTGCATTGCTCACGCATGGTGCGTTTTCTGAGACATATATTCGGTTTCTCGTGTCATGCTCCGAGTGCGTGCCCTCTCCTTTTCAATTTTACTAATTGGCGGTTATGTGAGATGACGTGAGCAATTTCTTCCTCGGTCGCCTGCCAATTGTTTTTCTACCAGGTCTTGGGTGGTATCATGGCACGAGCTTCCCCTCTTTCGATAATCACTGGTCGACTTCACCTTCCTGGGTTTGTCTTCCCCCTGACATCTATCACAGACGAGTCCAGATCCAACTCGATGGTTCGTGTGTATCATGCCATTGCACCCATCCTCGGCAATATACGCATCGAGACCGATGACGACTTGACCGAAACGCACGGATTGGTCCTTATACACCCGTGGATCAGTCCCCTTCTGGACAGGGATTTCTCCGGTGGGACCCCTCAGTTCGATCTAGCAAAGCGTGCGCTACGGCTGGTCGTCGTTCGGCTGAAGCAGCCATTCGGTACACTCTTACTCGCTCCGCAGGGGCGTACGCTGTACAAACGCGTAGCGACGGACAGCTTTATTAATGTCCGGAACTGGAGAGAGACGTCGTTGGAGGAGTTGATGAACTGCGTGCGGACGGTTGACGTGCAGTGATGGTCATTGAGTTTGGTTATTGTGCGGTAGCGTCTTTCATATCCCTCACATTTGTCCCACTTCGGAATGATTTTATGGATTCATGACTGTCGTCACTTTTACTAATGTCTGATCAAGGTCAAATGTGTAAACATGGCAGGGCCTCGTCTCAGTCTCCTACAATTCACAGGGGCTCGCAGATGTAGTATGCACAGCTGAGGGGTCATTGACCATCACAATTCCAAGAATCGATTGGTAGACTGATCCCACCGTAACCCAGCTTCTCAATGCCAACGAGTAACTTGACGCTGTTCCGCACTTTCTTGACTCGATCATACTAATGAAAAAGTGACAATTGAGCAGGAACAGAGAACTCCCAAGTCGAGCGGAAATTGCAAAGGGAACGCTGAAAATGATGGCAAGGACGTAACGTGTCTGCTGTGGATGTCCCGTTTTCCGCTCATCCATCAGATGTATCAAACAAACTCAAACTCATCAACCTGCTCCTGCAACCAAACCCTCGCCCCCACATCCCACATCACGAGCGGTACCACCCCCCAGTCCCAGTACTCCACGAACGAACTTTGCTAGAGAGATGCATACGACCGGGTGAGCTACCTTGCCTGACCTCTCACAGGCAGTTCTCGTTATGGTGGGTGCCTCAGTAGGTATGGAGTTCTCGACCGACTCTCGTCGGCAAGTGACTTGGTTAGTGGAGGGAACGAAGGGCATCGTCGATTGGCCTCCAGAATACCTGGGGGACCAGGATGCTCATCAAGCTTGGCCTGCGACTCGACGACAAAGCAGTACCGGGGATGCTCCCGCGAGAGTGCGCGGTGATGCACAACTGAGAAGAGGCTCCAAACGACTCGGTGGTAGAGTATAACACCGGGTAGGAATTAATATGAACAAACAAATAACATTGTAATGCGGCCTCGACGAGGACCCCGAAAAACGAACGATATCAATCTTATGATCCCATTAGATGGAGGGATTCACCGACTGTGCGGCGTACTTGGCTTCTCTGGAATATATGTTATCGAATCTGACCGGCACCACTGTGGATATACATAATAGGATAAGCGATAAGTGATCAACTGCGTCGGCAAAACACTTACAGGTTTACATCAAGGCGTGAAATTATAGCGATATCTTGGCAGCCATGGTGGCTATGTGTTCCCTTCTCCGGGAATCTCACGGAGTTCCTTTGCGTGCATTCAGGACTCGTAGGGCAAAGATTTTCTAAACGACTTGTTTGAAGTCGCCTACAAATGCAGTCGACCAGCACAACGCACTCGTCGTCAAACACGCGGCAGAATCGTCGAAGATGGTTTGATGAGTTCGACTGGAGGGCGAACAGCGCAAGCATGAAAAGGAAACACTTGCATGAAGGAGACGGCCAGCGGAAGAATAGATCGGGACTGTATAAGATGTCAACGAGTCAGCCTTGATTCATTTGACGTAAGGTTAGATATCCGTGCACACCTATCCATC
>JBBPMR010000438.1:8242-21449 GCA_038090415.1 Rossbeevera mucosa | reverse complement strand
TGAGTCAGAGTGAGTCATGATGAGTCAGAGTGAGTCATGATGAGTCAGAGTGAGTCATGATGAGTCAGAGTGAGTCATGATGAGTCAGAGTGAGTCATGATGAGTCAGAGTGAGTCATGATGATAAAATGAAGATGAGTAATGGAGGAAATAATGACTAAGGCAAGTGATGTAAGTGGAGTGGTGGATATAGGGTATCTAGTCATCATAGAAGAAAAGAAATGGTCAGTGCATGGTTCAAACACAGTGACTTGGTAGTCCATAGTGAGAACAAGCAAGAAAAGAGAAAAGAAACAATGAATTATAACAGCTCCTTTCATTTATCTATAATTTGTGAGATTAACGGAAGGGGGTAATTATTTTTAACTGTGCCTTCATTGAGATATCTATAATCCATAACCATGTGCTTCTTGCCATCCTTATTTGGTATAAAGAAGACTGGAGATGTCTGTGGTGGTTTAGAAGGTCTGATGTAACCCTTCTTTAATTGCTCATTTATGAACATTTTGACTTCATCTTGTTCTGCAGGGCCAAGCAGGATCATTCTACTCTTTTTAGATATGAAATTGGGTTTAAGATCTACTGCATGGTCCCATGCTTTTCATTCAGGGAGGCATTCTGAGACTTTCTCAGAAAAGACATCTAAATAATCTCTATAGTGCTCAGGTACCAATTTGAAGGCATCTTCTGATTTTGGATCAGGCAATGTGAACTTTTCACTATGCACACTAGCTATGTATTCCTTTTCTCTTTCTTCTATGCTATCACCATATATGGTTTTCAATACTTTGCATGACATAGGACATCTGTCCATTCATACATGCCCTAGGGTCCAATCAATAGAGGGATTGTGGTCCCTTAACCATGTGTATCCAAGAATCATCTGATTCTGGCCAAGATTGGTAACATTAGCGATTACTCTTTTGCAATGTCCTTGGTAGTTTATAATATGATTACACATGTATGCAATGCCTCCAGCAGAGTTTATTGTTCTGTCCATATTGTAAACAGGCACTACATTTTCAAGAGGGGTGAGAGGAATGCAGCTTTTCTTTGCCCACTCCATATCAATAAATATGCCATTAGTGCCACTATCCAGTAGGGCATTTATGGCAATGTTTTTGTCTTTCTGGATTATATCAATTTTTGAAGTTATTTCCCTGAGCAGCTTCATAGTGTGCACTCTTTTATCAGTCAGGTTCTGAAGAGAAATATATTTTTCTTTATAAGCAGAATTAAGTGTCACTTCCCAGTGACTGCACTCTTTTGAGATCGCTGCTTCGGTTATATCATCAGGTAGGCTACCAGATTGTGATGATGGAGATAAGGAAAACAAAATATTGGTATTACTATCTATAATTACATGCGGATCAAGAAGACTAAAACTATTTTTACATGGTAAAGAAACAGAGGTTGTACTAGCACTATCTAGATGCCGAGTACATGTTGAGCAAGCCTAGACACTATACAGCACCGACTACCACACTCGAAGCAAGAACCAAAAGAGGTGTTGAATAAGAACTAGCAAGAGTCAAGGAGACTGTCTATATGTAATTCGACAAGAACAGAATGGGGAACTATCTACTAAAGGGCCTCATATATATACTAATTACCATGAGGCATCCATAAGGCACTTATCTATGACATCAATGGGAATGCTATGCTATGCTATGCACCATGAGGTGATCCATGAGGCAAACATGCCTTTACCATGCACAAGGCTATATTGCAATGCGCTATCCATGCTATAACAATGAGGTATGACATAGTGGTCTGGATCTATGATGTCATGGTCTAGAACCAATGACCAATGCTATGCTATCATGTGACTATGTGGCAATGAGCGAGCACTAAGAAGCATTCGTCTATGGCAATGCTATGACAAACGGTTAAGCAAGCGTCTATGGTGGGCGTCTAGGGTCAAAACCTAAAAGACGGATGACTATTCAATGGTTCAATAGCAGGTGCTAAGGCGAGTGCTTAAGACAATAACAATGGTTTTGAGGGTTTTATAACAGTACATAATGGAAAAGAAGAAGAAAAACTATTGTTCGATCAGATTGGGGCTTCTTTACCCGATAAGGGCCTCACTGGGCTTTTCCTGACATCACTTCTAAATCACGAAAATAGGCCCTAGCAGCCTCCAAGTCCAAACCCTGTACTGTCTTCTGCCAGGAAGATTCAGAGGGCTTTAAAAATGGGTTGTTTGTTGATGTAGTTGTCTCCATGACGCGGGCCTTCTTTCCAAACTTCGAACATTGTTTGTGGTGTCCTCCGAGTGAGAACCCACACTCCTAACAGTGAGTGGAGGCTGCCTTACAGTCACAAGCCCAGTAACCATCTTTTCCACAGTTGAAACATCCCATCGTTAAGGTCCCTGTGACTTGGATCTTTCGAGTTTTGGATACTGCTATGGCAAAGGATTTGGAGCCTCCTCCAAAATCCAAGGGTTCTTCCCAGGCATGGTGGACCACATCCACTTCCATAGCATTGGGGTCCTTTTGAGGTCCCTTTCGGTACTTGAAGGATTCAATGGCCTCCGCATAGTATTGGAGGATGCCTATGTAATCCTCTACCAAGTCTTGTTGTTTGTTGTCTATAAAGACTTGTCGTATGATATCTTGTCAAGCATTTTGTTCTAGCAATATGGTGCCCATAAAATCTTCACATTGTGCCTCATCATCCAAGGCCATCCATTTCATTAAGAAGACTTGCATCCTCTCATTTGCTGATTGTTTTATTGCCATCAGTTTCCTGAGGGCAATATCCTTGTGATTCCCCATAGAGAATATCTTTTATAGCACCTCCATGAGATCTACATAATATGGGTATCCTTGCTTCTGATATTTATTCATTTGGTTGCGGATCCAGCTTCCCACACCATTTTTATCTTGCTCTTTGGTAGAGCCTATTCTTGACAGTGTTGCCAAGCATTTTTCTTTTTCAGAAGCATATGCTTCCTTGTTCATTTCGATGAAGACTCCCATTTTTGTTTCCTATTCATTGAATCGGTTGTAAGTCCCATCATAGATGCCAGGGTCAGGTACCACTGAAATCTTTTTCTGAACTTTGACTTCAGCTGCTAGCCTTTCAGCTGCCATACTTTCTGCTGTGTTTGCCCTTATTTCGGCGAGGCAGGCTTGGTTAGTTGCCTGCTGAAGTTGCAAGGCCATTTGATTTAGCTGCTGCTGCAGCAAGGCAAGCTGAGTGCCGAAGTCAGACAAGTTTTATTTTAGTGGGAGGGACGGCAATGGAATGAAGAAAGGTTCTTGTATTTTGTATTCTACAGTGGCTCTGTAGAAGTCCTCACTATCAGATGCTAGGGGGGCAATGGGAGATTCTCCTAATGTAAAGCAGAGATATTGACTGTGGAGCCACTTGGGTCAATCACCTTCATATTTGAGGGTAAATTCAATGCGGTGTTATTAGGGTTGGTTTCTGGTTCAACCAATGGGAGACGTGGGGTTGGGACTATGGGTCTGACTGCTATATAGTAGTTATCGAAGAGGCTTTGATAATCTATTGTGAATCTCACAAAGAGTCCAACTACTCACTACTAAACCAGGTGCCTGTGAGCAGTGGTGAGGTAGTAGAAAAGAGTCTGTTCTTATGTTGGCAACAACCAATTCTATACAGAAAAGATACTGAGGTCACCACACAATCACAACACTTAAGAGACAAGGGAGATGTTTCACAAAGATGGATCTGCAATGGGGCTATAACAATATCTGCATCAAAGAAGGAGATGAATGGAAGGGAGCATTCATGTGCCACAGGGGTGCATTTGAACCACTAGTAATGTTCTTCAGGCAGTGTAACTTGCCCACCACATTTCAGCAAATGATGAATGATATCTTTGCCGACATGCCAGACATCGTAATAGTTTATATTAATAATCTGATGATCTTCACCAAGACAGGAAATGTGTGGGAACACAGAAAAATAGTTCAGGAAGTGCTGGCACACCTAAGAAAACATGATTTATTTGTTAAGCCAGAGAAATGTTTCTTTGAACAGAAGTCAGTTGACATGCTAGGCATGATTGTATCTACAGATGGAATCTCAATGGATCCATCTAAGGTCAAAGGAGTTATGGAATGGGTAGCACCCCTGAACGTCAAAGGAGTTAGAAGCTTCTTAGGGCTGGCCAACTTCTATAGAAGATTCATAAAAGATTACAGTTCGATGGCAGCACCACTGCATGAACTGACTAAGAAAAATTCAACCCTGGAGCTGGGGAGATGCTCAAAAGCAGGCCTTTGATAATATCAAAAGGGCTTTCATAACAGCCCCTGTTTTGGCTTATCCAGATGATCATGCTATCTACAGAGTAGAATGTGATGCATCAGATTTTTCAGTTGGAGGCATGCTTTCCACTCTGCAGGATGACAAGTGGCATCCAGTA
The DNA here is from genome assembly GCA_038090415.1 of Rossbeevera mucosa. NCBI lineage: Eukaryota > Fungi > Basidiomycota > Agaricomycetes > Boletales > Boletaceae > Rossbeevera > Rossbeevera mucosa. The sequence goes on along the minus strand of JBBPMR010000438.1, from coordinate 17,045 downwards.
GCATTCATGTCACATAAAATGACCTCTAAACAATGTAACTATCCCATAGTGGATAAAGAGATGCTAGCCATCATTATGTCATTAGAGTCCTGGAGACATTACTTGGAAGGTGCTAGACATCCATTTGTGATTTGGACAGATCATAAAAACCTCTAGTATTTCATGAAAAGCCAAGATCTCTTGCATAGACAAGCAAGATGGTGCCTGTACCTATCCTGATTTGATTACAAGTTGATCAATAAGCCAGGCACATTAATGGAAAAGGCAGATTCTCTTTTGAGAAGAGTAGATCATGCTATCAGCATTGAGTCCGATAACACAAACATGGTTATGATTCCACCACAAAGGATTCAAAGGACAGAAAAATCTGATGATGGTCTGGTGACCCCTACCACATCGCACAGTATGTCCCTAGACGAGAAAATAGTACAAGCACATTCAGGTGTGGATAAACCTAATGGATCCACTCTCCATAAAGCGCTATGGCACTACACCAATCACATATGGGTTCCACAGTCATTAAGGACCCAAGTCATCGCTTAGTTCCATGACCACCTGCTTGCAGAACACAAAGGTGTGGAAAAGACCGTAGAGCTGATCAAGCATTCATATGATTGGCCAAACATATGAAATGATGTTAAGGAATATGTTAGTCGTTGTGATCAGTGTGCAAAGATGAAACCAAGCAACACCATGCCTAGCAGTAAAGGAATGCCATTAGAAGTTCCAGCCAGACCCTGGAAGGAGATTAGTGTTGATTATGTCGCAGGTTTATCCAAGAGTTATGGGTATGACACAATCTTAGTAGTAGTGGATCGCTTCTTCAAAGAAGCTATGTTTATCCCCACGATGAAAGAAGTAACATCGGTAGAAACAGCCAAACTCTATAGGGATTATGTATGGAAGCATCATGGACTTCCAGATTCAATAGTGTTAGATCGAGGACCGCAGTTTGCTTCATTTGTAATGGAGGATATCTGCAGAATATTGAACATCCAAAGAAAAATGTCTATGGCATACCATCCGCAAACTGATGGTCAGACCAAGAGAGTAAACAGAGAGCTCCAGCAGTATCTGAGACTCTATACTCTTGAAAAACAAGATAAATGGGCAGAGTTGCTAGCAATCACCCAGATCAGTCATCAGCTACTGGGTTCTTTCCGTTCCAAGTGAACAAAATGTTCAAACCTAGACAGGGGTTTGAACACATTTCTAGTGCGGCTCCAGCAGCTGAAGTTTTAGTCTCCTAAATGCAATCAAATCGCGACAACACTAAGCTAGCCTTGGCAAAAACAAGAAAGCGGATCAAGGAACAAATTGACTGCCATAGATCAGAAGCACCTCCCTACAAGATAGGAAATCAAGTGTGGTTAAGCTCCGATCATTTATCTTTGGGCCCAGACAAGCAGTGTTCTAAATTAAATGACAGATGGATAGGACTGTATAGGATTATGGATTTAAAAGGACAAAATGCTGTAACCTTGGCATTGCCAAAAGGCAGCTATGCTCATAAAATGGTTAATGTTTCAAGGGTAAAACCTTATTTAGAACCCCTAACTGGTCAACCCATCAAATGTCCAGATCCATTGGTGGTCAATGATGAGGAAACTGAGGAGTTTGAAGTTGATTTTATCATTGATCGCAGGAAAAGAGGTAGATGGTTCCAGTACCTAGTGCACTAGAATGGATATGGAGAAGACAGCAGGACTTGGGAGCCTGCTCGTAACCTTACACATGTGCAAGACACATTGAATGAGTTTGACATGAATCACTCAAAGGCGATTTATCTGGTCTATGAGGATGAAGAATCTGAAATAGAGTCTATCTTCTCTCTAGAGTGTGCCAAGACTTGGCCTAGTAACTCCAAGGATCTGGAATCTCCTCCCTAGAAGGGGGGTAATGTTGCAAACTTGGCTAGATGCCCTTAGTTTTTCACTTAAGCGCCTATGGTGGCTATCCAGTTTCCTTAGTTTTTCCAGAGCACCCTAAATGTAGTACAAATGCTCAGCCCTTTATCTTATCTTAGCAGTTACAGCATTACATAATATGACATCATAGTCCAGACCTCTGACATCATATTCTAGACCACCTCATTATAATCATCAGGCGGTGCTTCTCTTCCATTCCACACTGCCTTGCCTCACCTTAGTAGCATGTAACATAGCCTTAGACATAGCCATAGTATAGCCTCGACCTCATGGTCACCACATGTATAGTAGTATATATACTTGAATGCAGCAACAGAACAAGCCAGTCTTATTTTCATTGGAATATCCTTTCAACTATTCCTTTCCTAGTTCTTGAGTTTGAGTGACAGCACCTAGCATTGCTAAGGTCGCCTTCAACCACAGTCATTAAGGACCCAAATCATCATGCAATTTCACGACCATCTTCTCACTGGTCATAAAGGAGTGGAAAAGACCTCGGAGCTAATCAAGTGTTCATATGATTGGCCCAACCTGAGGAATGATGTCACAGAATACATACATTATTGTGATCTGTGTGCTTGCATGAAGCTGAGTAATACAATGCATAGTGGTAAAGGAATGCTGTTAGAAGTTCCAGCTGGACCCTGAAAAGAAGTTAGTGCAGATTTCATCATGGAATTACCCAAGAGCAATGGATTTGACACAATCTTAGTCATGGTAGATCGTTTTTCAAAAGAAGTGATGTTTATCCCTACAACCAAGGCAATAATGGCATTAGAAACAGCCAGGTTGTACTTGAATTATGTGTGGAAACACCATGAACTACCTAATTCAATTGTATCAGATCATGGACCACAGTTTGCCTTTTTTGTAATGGAGGATATTTGTACAATGTTAAATATCCAGAGGAAGATGTCAACAGCTTATCATCTGCAAACTAATGGTCAGACTGAGAGGGTGAACAGAGAGCTGCAACAGTACCTGCAGCTTTACACCCTAGAAAAACAAGATAAATGGGCAGAACTATTAGCTATTGGCCAGTTCACATATAATAATACACAGTCCTCAGTGACAGGGTTTTCCCCATTCCAAGTGAACAAAACCTTTGAACCTAGACTTGGCTTTGAAGTAGTTACATCCAAAGCCCCTTCAGCCATGGACTTAGTATCTCAGATGCAATCAAATTATGAATCTGCCAAGCTGGCCTTAGAAAAAACATGAGAGAGGATCAAAGAACAAATTGATTGTCATCATTCAGAAGCGCCCCCCTATAAGATAGGTGATCAAGTGTGGCTTTCTTCGGAACATCTCTTGCTTAGCTCATCTAGAACTTGCCCAAAGTTGAATGATTGGTGGATCGGTCTGTACAGAATTATGGATATTAAAAATAAAAATGCAGTAATCTTGGCATGACCTGGTAGCAGCTGTGCACATAATACAGTAAATATTTCAAGGGTAAAACCATACCTAGAGCCCCTGGCTGGTCAACCCATCATACACTCCAGTCCATTGGTGGTCGACGATAAGGGTACTGAGGAGTTTGAAGTGGATTATATTGTTGATCGACAAAAAAGAGAAAGAGGATTCCAGTATTTGATACACTGGAAAGGTTATGATAAATCTGACCATACTTGGGTTGCTGAAAGGGAACTCATTCATGCACAGGATGCATTAAACACTTTTGACGTGAATCATCAGTGATCAATTCAAGTAGTTTATGATGAAGACAAATATAAAGTCGAGTCAATCTTTTCACCAGAGTGTGCTCAGGAATGGCCTAGTGACTCTGAGGATCTGGAAGCTCCTCCCTAGTAGGGAGGTAATGTTGCAAACACTAGTTGTCACTAGTCACTTTTACTTTAGCGCCTATAGTGCCTATTTCTTTCCTTTCATTTTTGTACAAGTCCAAAGTGCCCTAAATGTAGTACAAGTGCTCAGTCCTATCTGTTATCTTATCTCACAGAATTATGTAATATGATGTCACTGTGACATCACGATCTAGACTAACACCTGTTTGCAGCAAGGCATGCTTCTCTTTCATTCCACATAGCCTTGCCTCATTGTAGTAGCATGTAGTATGGCCTTCATCTTCATGGACATAGCATGTATTGTAGTATATATACTTGAATGCAGCAACAGAACAAGCCAGTCTTGTTCTCATTGGATACCCTTTGCCAATATCTTTCTCTTAAGTTTTAGTTTGAGTGCAGCATCTAGACATTCTGTCAAAGGTCACCTTCAGGCCTGGCAAGCATTCTGATAAAGATCTTCCACCACATCAGATACTCATTGGTGTGTTTCACTGCAGAAGAATGCATGAGAGCATAGTGAATTCCCATCATGGACAGTCAGAAGCCAACCATACTCCCAGTGCTAATGCCTCATTCATGAGCAAAAATATTTATTCAAACAATGTATCTTGAGTCAGGCAAATTTACGAGGGTGTATCTGTCAATGTGTAATCTAAGAATCACTCGCCGAATGATCCTGAACCCCGAGGATGCACGACAGTGATTTGGTGGCTCATGTATGAGGAAGAAACATAATATCTTTATGTGACAAGCAGAACACAAGCACGTGATGTTTGCGTCGCCAACTCAGCCACGCTTCTTGCTCATTGGTCTTATGTCTTTGCACAAGATCAAAATTGCAGCTTGTCTTTGTCCTCAACTGCAGAATGAACTGGATGATGAAGGAATACAAATAACACACGCTCTTTCAGACTCAATCCCACACAAAAGTGCATCATGTCTCACAAGGAGATGGTCATCAACTGCAGGGCCTAGTATGTGGAGCCTTGGAAAGAGCCGCAGGGTTGATGATTAGTAGCCTACTTAGCTAGACTATGTCATTTGCGCTGTATATATTGCACTAGTATAACCAACGCATTTGCCATGTCGCCTGGCCACCCTGGGATGTTATGTTATCAATATGCTATCATCACGTTGACATTGTCAGGTAGGGCATGACATGGGTGCAGGAAATGGAGAGACAAGAGCGACCACACAACACACATGATCATATGTGTTGCGTGATCGCTTCTGCATGCTGGAGGACAGAGACAAGTTTGAGGACAGAAGTTGGAGACAGGGATGCGGTGACGAGGTTAAGGACAAAGTGACACATTGTTGTCATCTTTGTTTGAGCCTTGGTTTCACTTCCTGTTTGAGTCGTTTGAGCCACCATTGTCGCCGTGGTGTTCATTGCAATGTGATATCGTGACATCATCACCATTTTCATCACGTCTGTTGCAGCACAAGAAGGAGGGGTGAGGGCATGGGTGAGAGGGAGTGGTGGGAGTGGGAGGTGGGCTGAGAGTGAGAGCAAGGTGAGGGGTGAGATGACAACAATGACATGATATGATAATGTCTTTGTCATTGCCATTATGTTCAATGCAATGCGATAGCAGGGGTGAGAGCAAGGGGCATGGGTGTAGGTGCAGGTGCAAGTGGGCCGAGTGCAAGAGCGAGAGGGAGGGGGATGTGGTCATCATCATCATCCAGTTGTGGTTGCCACATCATTGTTGTCATTGTCCAGTCACAGTTGCCAGGACGCCACATCATTGTCATCATCGCTGCCATTGCCATTGCTGTGGCACATCATCAACATTGCCATTGTTGTTGTACCAGTTGCGGTCGCCAGGACGCTGCATCATTGTCGTTGTCGCCATCATGGCAGTTGCTGTGGTGTGTCGGTGACGTTGTCATTGTCGTTGTCATGTCTTCGCTGGCTTGGTAGTGTGGTACCGTCGACGCGTAGTCAGCGTGTTTCATTGTCATCGTGGTGGTGGTGGTGGTGGTGGCAGTGCTGTCGATGTGTCTGCCATGCTGTGACATAGTGGTGTCGCTATGACACACTAGCCACCGTGACCACTGTTTAGCCATGACACACTGCAGGTACATCGCTGCTGTGTGAAGGAGGGAGTAGGATGAGGATGTACTCACCTGGTCATTGTTTGTGTGAGTTGCCTCAATTGTGTGCATTGCATGATTGCTTCTGCATGCTAGAACTTATGTATGATGCAACATGTTGAAGAAGCATGGTGACCGGTTTTCAAGTAACCAACCTGTAACCGACTATAACCGCACTATAACCAATTGTAACCAGTCTTCAACGGTTCAGTTCGGTTATGGCTGCATTTTCTTGAAATTGAAAACTGGTTACGGTTCGGTTTTGCCAAAAAAGGCAAAAAAACCGAACCTAACCAGACTTTCAAACGCTACCTACTGCTTGGTAGAACTCCCGCCAGGTCACAACACCATTGACACAAAATGGGTCTACCGTATCAAACATGATGAAGTCAGCAACATCACCCACTACAAAGCCAGGCTAGTCGCATGCGGTTTCACTCAAAAACCTGGCATCGACTTCGACGAGACCTTTGCACCTGTCACAAGGATCAAATCTATCTGACTGCTCTGTGCAATTGCGGCTGCCCTTGATTGGGAAATCCATGTCATTGATGTAAACTCAGCTTTCCTTAACAGCGAGATGCCTGACAACCAGCCAGCATATGTCAGGCAGCTGACCGGATTTGAAGCAAAAGGCAAAGAGCATCTGGTATGGCTCCTACTTAAGGTGTTGTATGGACTATGACAATCTGGCCACCTCTGGTACAAAAAGCTTAAGTCCATCCTCACTTGTATTGGATTCACCGTCTGCCTCGCTGATCATTGCATTTTTATTTGCTGCTGCGAAACCGGTACAAGCATCATCACATCTCATGTGGACGACCTCGGACTCTATGTCTTATTGCTGGAGGAACTCAAATGACTCAAGTTGAAATTTGGCACACATGTCTCATACAAAGATCAAGGTGCGATTCGCCATATTCTCGGTATCAAAGTCACTTGAGACTGCGTCACCTGCACCATTTCGCTCTCACACTGGCACTACATCAACTCTATGCTCAAAATGTATGGACTAGACTCAGCAAATCCAGTCACCACACCAGAGCAACCTGGTTTCCATTTGTCACACCAACACTGCCCAACTACTGATGACAAAGCATGCGAAATCCACAACATACCCTACCAGAATGCTGTTGGCACCCTCAACCACTGTGCCATTATGACACAACCAGACATTGTGCATGCAGTACAGCAAGTCGCACAATTCTCTGCCGACCCTGGATGCATGCATTGGATTGCCGTAAAACGCATTCTGTGGTACCTCAAAGGCACCCGGGACCTTGTTCTCACCTTGGGAGGCAAGCTTGCCAATACTGCGGTCACACCACATGTGTTCAGCGATGCAGACTTCGCCAACTCGCCTGACAATGCTTAGTCAGTATCAGGATATGCAGTCATGCTTAGCACCAGCGTGTTCTCATGGTCAGCCAAGAAACAAACTGCTACAGCCCTCTCGACTGGAGAAGCTGAATACTACACAGCCACACATGCTGGACGCGAAATTCTTTGGCTTCATAACCTGCTCGGCGAAATTGGATTCAGACAAGCCTGTCCAACCACGCTCCATGTCGACAACACAGCCACCATCCAGATCCTTACTACACTGGACGAGATGTCCACAAGAATGTGCCACATCCGTTTATCCTATTTCTGGATGAAAGATAAGGTTGAGCGCAAGCAAATCACTCCGCTGCATGTCACTTCGGCTGAAAACATTGCTGATATATTTACCAAAGGGCTACCCACTATGACACATAGATATTTTACATAATTACTTGGACTACAGCTATGGACTGATGCCAGTTGAGGGGGAGTGTTAACATATGCTACATTTCATACATATACAACTAGCTTTCCTATTTTAGTAACTCCTTCACACACTCGCTCATTACCTATATTTCTGTACTGTTCCATCCCTTTCCTCAGTCATTCATTCACTCGACTGAGGTATGTTATTGCACACTCATTACCACTTGTCAGCTACTCACAATGTACCTAGCTCTGATTCTCATTACATGATGTATGTGCTGCACTGGGTACAGTGCTGCATCATCTTGCACAACATGGTCATGCGATTGGAAGAGATCCACAGGAAAGAGTCTTTAAGTGGCTGGGCACGAGATGAAGCCTGTAACATCAGGGAGGATCCGGACCCTGTAGCGGTAAGGGTTCCTAATGGGACCCCAGGACAACAGTTTCACATCAGCCTGATGTGAGAACTGTTTGAGGAGCTCAGATTGCCCCATACAGTCAATGCCGGGTAGAAGCGTAGTCAGGAGAACACAAGCCATGTATTACAACAAAATAGAAAGTCATCATCCATGGCATAAGAGTACAACATTGTAAATATATCTATGGTCCACCTCTAGGGAATGAAGTGGCAGGATGGGAGGAAGAACCAGTAGAGGCAGAGGCACCAACGACACCAGGCAATTGTTGCAACTGAAGCTGGAGGCGAATGAGTTTGATCTGGTGCAAGAAGTTATGCTCATCCTGTTCCTTCATCTGCACCTTGATTTTCTTCAGCTCTTGCTCATGCATGAAGAGAACTTCAGCATTTGAATGCGTCTGTTGCTTGATGGCAATCTGCTGGTGCTCATTGTCAATTTCTTTGGCCCGATTTTCAAGCTCTTGTCGTTGATTATCAAGCTCCTGCTTGCAAATAGCAAAGTTGTACCACAATGCCAAATGGGATGGACTGCCAACAGTGTGACCCTCGTCCAGAAAGGCGTCACTCTGCTTATCCAAATCTTTCAACCTCGCACTAAACCCTTTCGCGCTTGACATCATCTTGGTGGAGGAGAGATTTGAACTAATGCAACTCAGCGTGCTCTTTCTGCTTGCAGACGATGATGAAACAGGGGGGTGACCATATGATGTGGTCTTGAACACAGAGCGTCCCTCTCGCAAAGGTGTCTTCCCCTTGTGTTTCAGCATGAATGGCACAAATGATTCGGCCTGCAG
>JBBPMR010000437.1:0-21473 GCA_038090415.1 Rossbeevera mucosa | reverse complement strand
CGAGCAAAAATCTGGCTGAATTTCGTATCTTCCGCATAGATTCCCCTGTCTGTGCGAGCACCGTAGAACCGATAGACATATCACGCCAGTATTCGACAGTTGCTGCCCAGAGCCGGAGCACATCTGCCCCATAAGCTGGTTCCTTCTTCTTGTCCTAAGCACCGTCAGTCTCACCCAGCAGTGGCCCATAAAACGGAAACCCTACAACACCACCGTGGATGACCGTTAACGGACTGACGACATTCCCAAGTGACTTGCTCATTTTCTTCCCATTTTCATCAAGCACCATGCCGTGCGTGACCAGCGTACCGTACGGACTCGTTGGTATCGCGTCACCAGCGGTAGCACCGACTGCAGTCAGCAATTGACTCTGGAACCATCCACGATGTTGATCCGACCCTTCAATACAGATATCCGCGCGGTGTTTCCTACCCTCTATATTAGCAAGCATAGACCAGCTCGTTCCGCTGTCAAACCATACGTCCATCGTATCCGTGCCCTTCCTCCATCCAGCCTCACCGTGTTCGGCTACGAGTTCCGGAGTGAGGAACTCATTGACAGGTCCGTCCCACCAATAGTTAACACCCTCTTTATCTAGCACGTGGAAGATGTGAGATAGGGAAGATGGGGTGAGGACGGCGGTCCCGCTGGGAACGTGGTGCAGTGATGGTATCGGAACGCCCCAGACACGTTGGCGTGAAATGCACCATTCCGAGCGAGACTGGATAAATGTGGCAAGACGATTGCGGGCTGAAGAATGATATCAGCAAGCATTTATGGGGATTTACGATGACCACGTACAAGCTGGCGGGAAGAACGTCACATCTTCAAGCGCAGTCATTGCATCGTTCTTGATGCCATCCAAATTAGCAAACCACTGTGACGTCGCCCTGAAAGTACAACAAAAGCGATCAGCATTCGGATTTTGTGAGATAAGTTGCATAGCGATTCACGTCACGATGACGGGCTTGTTCGTTTTCCAGTCATAGGGGTATCTGTGCTTGATCCTCTCAACTTGCAGGAGCGCCCCGCAACCGGCCAAGATGTTCACCACGGCCTTGGACCCTTCTTTCAACACTTCTAAGCCAACAAGTGCTTCCCCTCCTATCTCCGGAGGAATAACATCCATTATACGCTGCGAAAATTTACCATCGCCGTCCACATGGCACAGCATGCCTGAGTTAAGAAGGCCCTGCAAACCGAAAGCATGGTAGTCGTCTGCGCCATGTGCAGGCGCACAATGTACCAACCCAGTTCCAGAATCTGACGTAACGTGTGTTGCCGGAATGACACTTGGATTCGGAGAATTGGATGAAAGCCCACAGCTGGTAACAGAAGAAAAAATGCATCTGTAGTTCAGGCCGACAAGCTCCGACCCTGGAAATTCAGCCATTACTTCAATATCTTCACGTGAGCCAAGGATATGCTCGAGTGCCGAGATTCGATCCTTCGCAATGACAAGAAGCACGGATTGTCGCCGACTCCGGACAAGGGTATAAATGAGATCCGGGTGCACTGCGATACCCTTGAAATTTGCAATAAGCCAGGGTCATAACAATGCATACCAGATCACAATGTCGCGACATACCATATTAGCACTAAGGGTCCACGGTGTAGTAGTCCAAACCAGCAGCCGGATAGTTTGCTTCCCTATTTGTTGGATTATTTTGCCCCACTCAGTGCCTGCGGGGGTATCGGAATGAGTAGAATCAAGTGTAAAGGCTACGTATACAGAGTGTGAGACATGGTCATCCTTGTATACGAGCTCAGCTTCTGCCAAGGCGGACCGCGATGAGGGCGAGAAGTAAACAGGTCGATAGTCTCTGTAGATGAGACCTGATACGCGAGGGTCGTGTGTTAGCGAGTCGACAGGTTGTTGTGTGGCACAAGGAAACGGACCTTTGGATACCATTTGCTGGAATATACGAAGTTGCCGCATCTCGTACTGGTGATCTAGAAAAAATAAGCGACTAACAACCAAAGATGCCAAGGGGGAGGTTACCAAGTGTACGATAAGTTGACTTGACATTGCTCCAATCTGCCATGATGCCAAATTTTGTGAATTCTTCTCGTTGAATCCCTATCTCTCGTTCAGCAGTCTTTCTCGCTGCCGCCCGGATGGTAGATGGCGGAAGTGCATGCGGCTCCTCCTAGTGAAAACATAGGCATGATGAGATGTAGTGGTTATGTGCCTCGAATCGTGCTCACCTTTAAATCCTGAAGAGTTTTGTTCTCTATAGGTAGCCCATGACAGTCCCACCCCGGAATGTAACTACTCATTTTGTGAGTTCCCAAATAAAAAGCACGCGTTTTCCACTGACTGGACGCGATCACCAATAGAGACGTGGAAGCGGTTAATGATGTCTTTTAGGATCTTGTTCAGGGCGTGGCCTGACAAACCAGCGTTAACGAGGGGTTACTGGATCAAAAGTAGGTAGCACCTATGTGGAGGTGTCCGTTTGCATACGGAGGTCCGTCATGCATCACAAACCACGGGCCTTTGGCGTTCTGCAACTGGGAAACACGAACAGTTTCGAACAAGACGAGTCAGAAGAGGTGTATGCATGAAACCAACCTGCCATTGATAGAGCTTGTCGCATGTTTTCTTTCTGAACAGTTTCTCCGACGTTGCGGGATCGGCCCAGAGGGGAAATTGTGTCCTCGGGAGAAGCAGGGTCTTTGAGAAGGCTTTCAAGTCTACATTCGAGGATGTCGACACGGAAGAAAGACCACGACGAACAAGAAACGCGCTCAGGGCATTGCGCAACACCATATGAATACTACTTGTAGTAGTCAACTCTTTTCTAGTCACGTGGCTACCTACTACTCTTCGACTCCAACTCTATCGTAAGTTACTTGATTAATAGTCTCCGCCGATTAGACGCAGGCATAACCGTGACACAGATGTCTTTGAATACTCTCAAAGCTGTTGAAGGTAGATGAGTGTTTCTTCACTATCACAGTCATACGGGATCAGAACGCAAGCTGGCAGGGTCTCGGGTCTCGCCGATCGCACGCTTGCCAGCGGAAACTCTACGAAACATTTTCGTCCATTCCCTCCCATTTACGCCACTACAGGGTTTCCAGGGCAGCAACAGTCTAGACCTCGTAGACGTTACATATCCCGTGCCAGATCCTGCCCAACCGCCACTTTTGCTGACGCAAGTTTGTGCGCTTTGGAGAGATGTTTCCATATCTTCTTCTGAACTCTGGTGTTCCTTACGGTTATGCATTCCACACTATAGTCGTCGAAAGGATGGACTTCTACGGGCTATGCTAGAACGGTGGCTTCGCAATGCCCAGATCCAACCTCTGAACCTCGTTCTACATGGCCTGGAGCGTGAAATGACTTCCACGGTACCTCCAGGCCCAGGCTCGCTGTGGGACGAGATCCTCCCTATTCTCATGTCGCATGCTCATCGTTGGTCGATGCTGGCTACCTCACCTCCCATAGCAAAATACCTCCTCGAACGCAGTGTTCACATGCCGATGCTGAAAACGTTCTTTTGTCGACAGTTGGTTTACTTTCGTTCTACGGATTTTCTGCGTTTTTCCCCCAACCTTCGGTCCCTTACTTTGACAACTTTTGATGCCAAGTGGCTTTTGCCAGGGGGGGGAGCCCAAGGACTACAGTACCTTTCACTTATGTTCTGCGACACCTCCCGGCATGTGCTAGCCATCCTGGCCTATTTCCCTAGACTCTTATCCTTTCGTCTGCGGAAATGCTGGAATAATGAAACAGGTACTCAACTCGTCACTCACCAGACATTGGAAGAATTTGTGGTGCCCCATGTGATGGCCCTGTCCTTCACAACAATATTGACGCTTCCATCATTGCAGACCATGATCATCACCGGGAGCTGCGAAGTATCTCACATGCAATCGGTACACTCGATGCTCTCCCGTTCCTCTTGTTCTTTGAAATATTTGGAGTTCAGTGGAAGGATGTATGATAATGTCGATCACCAGATGAACTACGAGGCCGAACAGCTCCTTCAATTCTCCCCACGTATACGTGTTTGTGACATCGATTTTGAACGTCCCCCTTCGTCCCCCTGACATTTATGACTCTCATATCCGCTCGTACACTTCTCGTCACGATCTTTATACGTCTACTTATGTTTCCATCATGTACGACTATCACTATCTTCATGAAGCCACTGCCACAGTCTCTTCCACGATGGATCGCTCGAACCAGCGTAGTCCTTCTTAAAGTTTCATCGCAACACAACATTCATATCCGGTCGGAAAACCACGGGTACGCTCCTTGGAGATCGTAATGTGAAGATCAAGGCTAGAAGGCGTCAATCGAGTGCTTTGCATATTGCCAAAGAGCCTATCCTCATTCCACCGGATTCCACGAGGACAAACGTTGGCAGGTCTGTGTTCAGCCAATGGGGATATCGATATCGAAGCTGCCACACTCAAGTAAGTAGAGGATATCTTCCTGTGGGCCGCAGTAGCTAAATGTATATCATTCCGCGATTGCCACGCCTCGTGTTCGCCATCCTGTGTATGACCACCACTGGCACGATCCCAGAGTTAATCGCCGTCGCTTCTTAGATACAACGACATAAGTTCAGGCTTGTAATAAGAGAGACAGACTCACACGGACGTCCTTGGCCGACGTTCCGCTGACTTCCACCCCTTTGTAAGTAGAAACAGTTCGGACCTGAACCGTAAGCTAATGTGGACCTGGCCTATCGTTGGCGATAGCAATGTATTGAGTCAAACTTTGTCATTTAGGGTTGATGTGCCTTGGAGCTACGTCGTATGTTGCATGAATGCACTTTCGAAATACCCAAGGCACTGTGAACCTGTACGGTGGGGCAGGAACCCGGTGATCAAATTAAAGTTGCTGTGATTCCTCGTGGTGTCCATGCGCCGAACGATAGATTTGGTTGATTGAACGAGGCAAAGTACTATCCACTCTTGGACACACAGCTCCAACTTGAATGTGACGGGCTTGTAGGAGTGTGGAGCTTACGAAGACAATCCCTATGACCTTCAGAGCGCTTAGCAACACAGCAAGTAGTACTAATAATAAGATCAATGTAACTCTTTATAACCGCAATACGCTCAACCATCTCATCCCTTCCGCTCCACCTCTAAGCATCCTCGACAAGATCAGAAGAGATGGACGTAAAATTGCAGTCAGAAAAGATTTCCCTGGTGACATTTGGCTTTGATCAATACGACGTGGTCGAAGAGGAGTTGTGGCACTTGTTCAGGAGGACCGCTGTGGAGCCAGGCCAAGCATCTTTCCCAGATATCGCCTCTTTTGCAGACGAATGTCTACTTTGTGCTCAGATCTTCATCCGCGAGGAGGAACATCCTGTTGCCAACGACAGCCAAGCCACCTCGTGTTCGTCGTGGGCCGCCACCCTTCAAGACGACGCACCCAACCGTGACTCCGGCTTGGGTCCCCAATCCAGCTTATCCACACACCCGCTCTCTCTCGAGGATCGGAAGGTTGGACTCATCTACCTGCACGCCGGCCCCGCCAGCATCCCGGCAGGCGAAGTCAACCTCGGCGTCATCATCAAGCGTGGCGTGCGAGGCCGTGGCTATGCTCGCGAAGCTGTGCAACTTATGACCCGATGGGCATTCGAAGAGTTCAAGTTCCATCGCGTGCAAGCGGCGGTCCTCGACACCCCCTTCAAAGATAAGGCTCTACGACTGTTCATTGGATCGGGTTTCGCTCACGAGGGGACGAAGCGGCGGTCTGTTTATCAGCCAGAGGGAGAGGGCGTAGCAGGTATATGGAAGGACGTGACTTACCTGGCCATGTTGGACACGGAGTGGATGTTGCGATCGTCACTGGCGCAACGCTATGACGTTCCGGAAGGACCTGTCGTCTCATTCTGGGATGAGATGTTTGCGAGGCACTCGAGGGAGCGTGAGGAATTACTTCGATGGGAGGACAAACATGGGAGGATAAAGTTGTCGTCGAGCACGGAGACGTTGAGGGAAAACGGGAACGTCGGGAAGTACGCAAGGCAGGACCCTGCTTACCTCACCGATGACTCCCTCTCCTCGGTTGGCGAACCATCGCTCAGTGGCTCATCTCCGCCTTCGCCGAGGCCCAACGTTTTCGTGACCTGTGAAGATGATATATACATGGAAGATAGCCTTCGTGCACCCAAAGCCGACCAATGGGAACACGTCGTTGAGACGAGCTTCGCATCGAGGCGACACCGCCGCTCCTTCCTGGACCTGTCACCGCATGGCCCCACGCTCGCTTTACCATCCATCCCCTCGACAAGGCTGTCCGAACTGTCCGAAGGGAACCCGCAATCGCCAATAACGATCCCATCCCCGACTTCGGTTCCTCCATCCTCACCCTCACCTTCTCCCGTGCCGTCTTCCCCCCACAGTTCCTGGTCTGATTCCGAGAACGAAGACAATTGGCTATTGTCTCAGGAAGGCCACCCTACGTCTTCGAATCCATCCAACGGTCTGTTCATGACAACGCCACATGAAACACAACCTGACGCCGGGTCCGCAGGTTCGGGTTGGAGGCCGCGAGGGAGCAGCGTATCATCATCTTCTGGCTCTGAGTCATGGAGCGACGCGCATAGCAGCGTTTGGGACATGATGTCCGAAACGTCCGACCAGAGCGATCATGGCCGATTGTAGCCTAACATGCGCTTTCTCCAGGAACCTCATAGACTGCTGACTACTCGACTCCGGTGTCTAGACCGCCCAAAAACACATGTCGCACTTTATTTCACCAACTTGACACGCCTGACTTCGCATGTATAATCGATCTTTCCGAAAAGTGTAGTGTAGGATATTTTATTTTTCAAATGGCCTTCGTCAAAAATCACATACGCATGTTTCATCCACTGATACCAAGCGATACATACACCGGCGTAGGCCGTGTCGACGGACCGAATAAAATTTAATATTGCCCGTATTAGCGACGGAAGCGACTACTGACAGATCAGTGACATGATACATCACAAACTGCAGGCCCAATCTGTCGTCACCGGCCACCGAGGTCGCACATCCTCACCGCATGTTCCGATAAGCGGTCGTCATTCGGGATGGCCGGAGTCCAGCCGCTCTGAATCCAACACGCTCCCGTGGTAACAGTCGCGCTGGCTCCGCATTCCATACCCTCCTGCGGTTGCAAACAGGTCTGATGAAACAAATTTAGCACTGGCCGGTATGGTTGGGTGGACGTGTATGCTGAAACCCAAGATTAACGATTCGAGAACGTGGATGGTTGCAGTACATGGAAATTGGGCCCTAACCCAAATGCATGACGTAACTATGTAATTCGGTTTCAAGGACGCACGCTCGTCGACAACAGACAAAGGCAGTTGAGCAGCGAGGTACCGTCGATTGTCCGAGGAGTCCTATGTAGCGTAGGGTGGGACAAAAAGAGGGAGGGTACGGCTTATCGCCAAAGTGCCATTGTGAGGAATACTATGTATATCGTACAGCAGAGTCGGAGCATCTAGATGCGTTCAGATACAACAGAAGGCCCATGAACATGGATGCGTACCAGCACATCGAATTAGAAGTAAATGGGTTTATTGGAAGCACGGTATTTGGCTTATCCGACTAGGGCGCTTTTCTTAAGGTTATCTCGTAAAATAGTATCTTGTACTGAGTGGATGTGATCAATTAGTTTCACGCTCAGGGAGCAATGATCAGTGCTCACCATTCTGTAATATAAGTGCAGTAGACCGTGTATCCTATAAGAAGCCGAATCAAATAAAATGTTTTGCCACGCCAACGTTAACGAACCGTAACAGAGGTAAAATGACAATAGAACGGCCTGTCGCCTGCGTGTTCCTTCATTAATCCAGCAAACTTTTTCTTCAGGTCTGCGGATGACAGGACATGTATCACCATTTCCAATATGAGAATCAAAACCAGACTGACATGTACTCGCACTTTCGAAGTCGTTTGGTCGGCTGCCGTAGCTGGTGATGTAGTCGCCCAAACGAATGCCTGATTCAAGTTTGGCACGCAGTATGTCACATTTGTTGAGGAAGAGCACCAGGTCTGTTTTCTTCAAGAGTGGGTTTGAAACAATGCTCTTCCAAAGGAGAAATGAATCTGCCTGTACAGATTCAGCTCAAGGGGTTGGATACAAGCACAGAAGGTGAACCAACCAGTCGATTGATACTGGGGTCCTCTTGCAGGACTTGGTCAAAGCAACTTATAGGGGCCAGGAATATGATAGCGTTCATATCGTCGAAATAGGGCGCCCATGCCGCTGGTGTACGATGAAGCCTCTCTCACAGGAGGTGAAGAAAACAACACACCTCTCTACGCGGCCATTGAGTGACGGAAGGGAAAGATGGCATCTAAAGTAGTGCTTACAAGAGATCTTTGACCCCCAACATCAAACACCCGCCAATCACCATTCATAGAAGCGCCAAGTTGTCCTGAAATCCTGTAAATATCTGCATTCCGATGCGATGCGCGTCTACGCACCGGTCTTGACTTGAAAACGGTGTTCAGAGACACCAAGTGTCTTCAAGCGCGCGCGAAGAATATCATCTATTAAGAATTGTGAGAAAGCTACAAAAGTGCGTGTCATCGTGTAGATACCATCTGTCGGTACATATTTAGGCGATGTTACTCGGGACAGTTCATCTAAAAAACTGCATGCGAAACAAATCATCAACAAAGGCCGAAGAAGCTAGCAACGACTCACAATCCAGCCATCTCTTCTGGTCGCATCTTTTCGATCTCCATCAATTTTCTGACGGTGGGATCCGCCCAAAGTTTTACCATATCGTCCGAACAGGCATGCAAGATCACTCCCGGATCTTCTGGGTCTGACCAATTAATCAAATCCATACTATCACAGCTGTTGCGACCTCCAGAATTTCCCAGAAGGCGGTTAAAGGCGCTCTTCCATCCGGTGCTTGAATTGACGCTGATCTCAGGTTGGAACGGGGGAGCGGTCAAATCGGAACGGGCCAAACCCTCGACTTGATCTGGGGGTAACAGTTTACGGACTAAAGCAGCTTCTACTTGAATAAGCGGGGCCAGTCGCATCTTGAGTTTAAGATGCTCGGGGGTGAGTGGGGGGTATTCTTTCGATGGTGAGCTGACGGGTGAGGAGGCTTCAGTTGATGAGGTTATAGACGCACGTCCGCTAGAGATAGACGCGGCTGACGATGCGAGATTAGTGGCAGCGTGGGCTTTCGATATAAGGTCGAGGATGGCATGAACAGACTGGACGACGTTGAGCTGGATAACGGCACGCCATGAAGCTTTCTCTGCACGGAAAGCCTGGTTGCACGTAAAAAAAATCAATATGTGCCATGAGGGTCGCCGACATATAAGCCAACCTTGGGAGAATGCATGAGCTGGAAATCTAGATGTGAATAGCGATTAGTTGGACGGTAGTGTCTACAGACGAATACACACTCTTGAGGGTAGTGGATTTTCCTATGAGGAGAGAGAGATGATGTTCAGTGGGGATAAGCAGACCCATTGAGGCGACATACCAGACTCGCTCTGACCTAGTGAAGAAGCGGTGGTCAGCTGCAGAGCCAAGGAAAGACGAGCGGACTGATAAGCGCACCGAGCAGCAGTATTTTTACGGGTTTAGGGTTTTTTCTATCAGCGATGCGTTGACGATTTAGCTCGTCGTCGATTGCATCCGAAATTCGCTTTGCTTCGAGTTCAGCTGCTATGCGAAGCTCGCGCTCAGCTAGCGTCTCGTTAGACGGGGGGGCAATGGCACGGGTGAGAGGGTCGTCTTCCGATATTTTTTGTCGTTTAGGAGGCATCTTTGGGGAACGGCAGCGGTGGGGAAGCGGAGTCGAGCGATTGGGAGAGTCGAAGGGATATGTATGCCACAGAATTGAATCTGCGCCCTCCTTGTATGGTATAACGGCCCGTGCCTATCCCCACGCTTCACCGAGCCTTGACGTAATCAAATGATGGTCATATAGCTACAGTCGATTGCATCTTCACTGTCGGCTTTCCACCCCCTTCCGAGTCTCCAAATGTCGTGATTTTCTTGCAGTGTTGTCCTCCCGACCAAGGGAAAAGGTGCCGTGGGCATTTTCTGCCTCTGCAGGGCACACACACCATACCTCCCGAGTCAACCCTCGACCTGTCAGGTGTCACAACCGAGCCGCCCCTCGAAACCGTAAGTACTGTAGCCTTCTGCATGGAGGCAACCCGGACTCGAGACTTTTGTGGTAATTATCTTCAATTGTAGGCATAACCCGTTAGCAACATACATCTGTACGATCCGAATCCAAAATTGTAGTTATTGTCAAACTGAGGTTAACAGTGCGCTCTTTGAAATAGGCCATTCAACAGTAGCGCCTCGTGAAATGAAGCGTGCAAACGATCATCGACTCCTTAAGGTACAACTCGGAATCGTCCGTCCTTCCCCTGTATTCGTATTGTGCCTCTGCTGACATGCCTGAGTCAGATATAGGCGTCCCTAGTATGTAGACAGGAAATACATTATGTAATAAACTGACGTCGAGTTCCTGGAGATGCGGACATGGACACTGTCGGATGGTTATTAATCGACGAGCGGACTGGATGGACATTAGAATCGGGTGAAACACCCTACTATGGCAGACTACTCATAGTAGTCTTGACCCACTGTGTCTGCCATGTCATGCCAGCAAATATGTATGAAACCGAACTGGTTGTCTACTATATATTCATAAAGGCAATGCAGGACGTATGCGAATGTGGGGCACAAATACTATTCACTATGCTGAAGACTTCTATCCATGATTCTCGCCATCGTTCAAGTTCATATCTAAACAACGAAACACGTTGCAACTAACCCATGAGACCCTCACCATCTGAGAGCGCTGCTGAGCTGTATCCACTGGCACTAAGCTCGTTGTAGCGTGCGATGCGGAGGCGCTGGCTTGGTGGGATGGTCTTGTCCTCAAGACCATGTGGCGCACCACCACGCAGAACACCTACTCGCTTCATAGCAAGCAACTGTGAAAATTTAGTACCACGTATCAGCTAAGGGGAAACAACGCCTACGTTGTGTGCAGCATTACTGTGATCATATACTCCACCGAAGAAGGCGGTAGTGGCATCTCTACCAATGTGCTTCGTCAAAAGGTGCCGGCCACCCGGGTGCTCATCAAGGAAGTCCGAGACATCGTGGATGAAACCAGCAATACAGATCAATGGGCGTGTCTTTGCCTGGGCAAGGTCTACATGTGATAAGTCGATGACAAATAATGCCTGGCCTCAACGTATACTCACAGCTCTCCCAATTGATCACAGGAAGGTCGCTATTATCAGAGGGCCAAGACAGCTTCTCCTGAGTCTCGCGCAGACGCTTCAGTTCCATCGTGAGTTGACCTTTGCGAACCTCGTTGTCAGAAAACGTCTAAAGGATGAGCAAAGTTAGCATGGGCTATAATTCTGAGCAATGACAATCACACCTTCAAGTGCGAAGCAAGCCCAAACTGCTGGCAGACCCAAATGAACCACTTAGTGGGGTCGTACTGGTACCACCTAATCGCGTTCCGGTAATCCATAGGGAATTGATGATGGAAGTTGTGGTAACCCTCTCCAATGGTGACTAACGCGGTAACTAGATGATCACGAGGAGTATGTTTGTCGTCGAAAGGCGTCTCGCCCAGCCAATGTGCGAGGGAGTTGACACAAAAGGTTGACTGCGTATGTGAGCACACGAGTTTTCCGCCATTGAACATACTCACATGATGGACAAAGACCAATCTGAGTAAACCAGCGTAGACGTAACCACCCTTCCAGTCACCCCACCCAAGACCAGCAATAAGGGTCGGGAAGAACACGCCCATGATAAAGACTAGCTTGAGATAATGGCGGTGTTGCCACTTGACAATATCGTTCTTTGAAAGGTCGCTAACATCTGCCACGCCGGGCTTCCGACGAGGTTTCAAAATCATCCAACCAATATGCGACCACAGCAACCCCTTATGGGCGTTGTAAGGGTCGAGGTCGGTGTCGGTGTAACGGTGATGAGCACGGTGACCACGAGCCCACCATCTAATGGAACCCTCAACGGCGCCCGCACCCAAGACAGCAAGGGCATATTGCAGGGGTTTCGAGGCATTGTATGAGCGATGAGCCCAAAGACGATGGTAACCAGCAGTAATACCTAAAGAAAAGAAGGAAAAACAGAGGAGAAAAGTTTAGGGACATCCACAAAAGAGTAACAGAAAATAAACCTAGGCCAGTCATGTAATAGTAAACAACAGCCCAAACGGCCGTCTCCCACCTGAGGCGGGTGTAACAAGCTCCAATGACCCCTAGGAGTGGGGTGAGGCCGAGAATCCCCACGTGAAGCCAGTTGAGGTTTGACAACAGGTTATCCCATGTCACTGGAGGTAGTGGCTTTTGATGTTTGAGAGTGTAGGATACGTAGTTGTCAGGAATGTTGGCGTCGGCTGGCGCGTGGTCGGGGTCTTCAACATACACTGTTGGATCAACCGACTTGGGCGCAGAGTCAGCTTTGGTAGTGATCGTGGGAGTCGTAGTCGTCATGTCTGACGGCGTGGAGGAAGGTGGAGGGACCGACGACATGAACGAAGAAGTGGTCAAATAGCAAAAGACAAAGAAAGCGTCACGTATCGACGCGCCAGGTTTTTATGCCGTGTAAATTCTTTGGGGTAGCCCCAAACACAGTATTGTCTGTGACATTTTGTGACCGGCCACTGCAGAATTAAAGCTCCGCTTGCGAGACGTCGAGCAGGAAAGTGAGTATGGATAATCGAATGAGGGCCTATTAAGGTAATCATATGAGTATGTACTATTTGATGCCTGACGTTTAGCCTGAGAAGTGACTGGTCCTGCTGTGCTGAAACTAGACTACATTGCAATGTGCAGATGAACCTACTAGGAACAATAAGTACTTAGTAAATAAGTACCCTATATATTTGGGTAACTTATTCACCTGTGCCTCAGGTGTTAGTATGTACAGTACTGGAATATGACATGAGTACTAATATGCATGTAAAGGAACGAATCAGAAAACAGGTGTGCACCAAAAACGATGGACTTCCATGGCAACTCAATCCCATTTAGAATTTTGGTTGACACAGCCAAGTGTGCAGATATACTAGGTCATACTCCTAGCATTCATTACGAGGGTTAGCAGAGGCGCGGACTATTACCTACTGTAACAGTTTGTTCTGCAACGCTACTCGTACGGTACAAGAAAGTCGTTAATATAGTATGCGCGAGTCTTGGCTAGTCGAGCAGCTCGACGCCATACATACATACGGAATTATAACGTAAATTATTTCCAGAACATTACTTGACGTCGAACAGATGGTAAATGTGCTGTCGTCGCAAGGTCAGTGCTAGGATACATGCAAGCCAGCATTATCCAAGTACGCACTGAGAACGATTACAGGACCCCAGCCCGCTAAGACGAGCGCGACATGTTGCGAACCAAATGGCGTCGGTGTCGGCCGGCCTTGAACCACATCAATGATCGTCGACAGCGCTGCAAGCCACTGTATCATGAAGAACGCCCTGTAATGATGGCCAAATCAACAATTCAAACGGACTACACTATGCTGGATTTGAAACTTACATCTGGAGTAAGGTTAAACGCCAGATGGCCGGTCCAAGATTCGGAGAAGGAGGCGGTGTGTCCATATCAAGCGCAATGGCTGATGGGTTAGTATGTCAGCCACCGAAGCTCGTATCGCACTTATCTATCAATGTAGCTCACAGGATATCGTCACGTCTACTGTCTGCATCACTGGATTAACCCCACAAGAAACCTCCTCGATCGCCATGGTTTCCCATAGTTCAGACGGTCCCGCAGATGAGGGTGGCGGATCAAGGGTCGTGGGTGATGACAAATCATAATCAATGCAGAGGGGTGCGTCTGTGCCAACACTTGACGGCTGCACAGATTGCACCGACCGCAACGAATGCGGTGATTCAGGGATAAGTAATCCAGAGACTGGTGATGTCACAAGCGAGCTTGATCGATTTTCCATGGTGGCGTGTTCAGAGCTCTGCTGTGACCTGTGATGCAAGCGGCTGCTCCTGTTCTTTCTGAGCGACCATCGGCTCCTCTGGCTGGTACGATGCATTTGCACTATTCGGTGGGCGGCGATGGTGGAGAGGATAAAGCAGGGGATGGTAGGAATCATAGAGAAGCCGGCATATCCCAGAAAGCGACCCCTGCGTTAATCAAATTTAGATGAATACTTGGTGCTAGTTCGCTAGATCAGCCTACCATTCCGGATGGGTCGCATCACAGTGGAGGTCGTCCGTAGGTTGGATGGCATCCATGCTTAGTAAGACAGGCACTGAAATCGATAGACAAACGAGAGGAAATACGACAATAGGGATATAGTACTTGTTTCTCCATGTAACTGCCCTGGAAAAGTACGTCCGTCGTGAGGTAAAGTTATCTAGTTAAACTTTACGCACGTATGGGGTGAACATGTACCAAACGAGGGCCACAGCACTGAGCCAGCCGTAGCGCACGTGAAGGCAGCACAAATGCCAGTAAGGGACCACGCAGAGTAATATATTACAAATGTCTGGACTGCACAGAAGACATAAATCGCTGCTGACTGAAATTATGGAGTGATCGACTCACCAACGCAGAAAACTTTCGGCATTTTGAAGGGGTTCATCTCATAAATCATCCCTGCATCGGGTGGGTAAGCAGCGCACTCTTCAATGGTCGCATGTTGTGCCGCACCGAGGCAGAATATTCCTTCTAATGACGTCGCAAATACGGCGTATGACAGAAGCCAGTAACAGTCGATGGCTCGCGCAAAAGTATACACAACTACCCAGCACGGTATGATGCCTAAAAGTTGGCTCGAATGAGACGCTCACGTTTGACTTGAAACAATATTACTGTCTCACCTGAAAGCGCAAGGCAGAACCATGTAATTTTGAGGGCGAACGGGAGCATCGGTGGTCGACCACTGGGTGGGCACCAACGACAAGTTGAAGGGAGCCGGGAGCAAGCCTACTACAAAGCCTGCCTCGCATTTACTTGACCATGATCTCTCTGCCGTATTCATTCAAATAAGAGAAAAAGGCCCGGCCTATTCCCAGGCATGTAAACATATTGATGCCGACTTGATCGAGAACAAGTGTCTGTGTTTATACTTATGAGGGTTAGTTACGTGTCGCATCTATGTACTAAAGCCTAATGACCGCGCGAACCCGTTTGCGCTCTACAACCTCACTGTCGTGCTCGATTGTTCATCGAGCTTCTTTGCTGCGTTTACGGTCTCCTTGAAAGTCGATCTTGAAATCCTTGTACGTAGTCAATATTCCGCCTAGTATTAGTATAATTGGGTAGTAGCTGACAACAACTCGATGTTCGGATTTGAAGGTGAAATGTTGTGTTCGACCCCCTCGTCTGTCGAGCTCGTCTCGTGGCGTAGTAGCATTGCTACAGCTAAGTCACTTGAAGTTTGATCAGTCAGTCAGGGGTGATTGTAGATGGGATAGATCACTGCATACACATGTCAGAGCCCATAATATAAGCCGATTTTGTAGATAGGATGGAGCTCTGAGTAATCGCTCTTACCCCTATAGTACTAGCCCATTTGAGCTCGGTAGCTAAAGGGATCACGCACCCGGTAAGCTCGGCCTCTCCCGCTCAGACCCCGTGGCATCCTAGTTATACGCGGTTGAAACATATGCTCTCGCGCAATACGTCAGCTTCCGGTGCTTGTGGCACACACATCGCAGGGTCGAGCCTTCTAATCTGATGCAAGGGGACGAACCCTGTCTGACCAGTGACGCGCTATGGGGGACAACCTCCATTGAAGCCGGATGGTTCAAACTTTTGGATCGCGCGAAGGTGGTAAATGGGTCTTCGGATTGACAATGTAGTGCATTTGCGCCTCAACGAATAAATTGGCACATGTAGCACAGATGCAGGACGTGGTATGGATGTCGTTTGGTTGCTGAGGCCGACTGCCAAGCATTTACTCAGAGAAGGTCCTGACTCTGCCATGGATCTCCACTCGGTTATCGAGTGTGAAAGATGTAAACTGGGCTACCGGAGGCGCTCGTTTATCGCCGACGACCTCTGTTGTCCTCAGCTGGCAGTAAATGATACATAAATGAGTGACAAGGGAATAAATAGATTCGTGACCATAGAAGCAAATTCTTACCAAGGTGGAGGATTTGTTTCAAGGTATATTTATTTTCTGTTCATTGAAACAAACCCCATAGAAACACATTACAGTAGCACGTAAACGCGAGGCGTGCAGCACAGTTGAACACAACTTTATCGAGAAGAGACTTCATCGCGATCTGAAACATGGTCACACGCATCGCCACAGTGTGCAAACGAAATCTGCATGTCAACCAATGCCTTGCCGAGCCCGATCGCGAAGTCGATGTCATCACCAGAAAGAACAAGGCTAATAGATGACAGCGAATCGGGAGACATGTGGAATGCAGGGATGAGCCAAACCCATCCAAGAGTGATCTGTGAATGAATGAGCAGGTGCTTGTTACAGAATATAAACCAACCGAACAACCTCGCCCAAGAAGAGTTTAATTTGAAGTTCACGATTTGCGTCAAGTATAATACCCGACAGGTCTTCGTCCGCTGGATTCGGGACAGAAGTAAACGAAGAATCCTCCATCCTCGACACTTCCTGTTGGGACATTTCAGGCACTGGTGCATGCAAATTCACCCAGTCCCCTTCAGATTCCTCCACGGGGAGTAGAACGTAGGTCCAAGTCGGCTTCTGTTAACCTGAGGCATGAAAGCGAGTTCACACGGAAGAGGATAATACGAACGCTCTCGCCTTGTTGAGACGGCTGGACATCTGATAGGCTCATATGTGAAAAACTGCGTACCATCTTTGCCTTGTCCCAACGATCTTTCCTAAAGGGACCAGAATCCATCATACCTGTCGTGGTACGTGATTCATTTTCCCATTGTTGAAGCTTGTCAACAAGGCGGTCGCTATATCGCGCTACAGATGCCCAGAGTCCTCCTGTTGTTGATTCACTGACCGCACGGCCTTTTCCAGCGCTCGTTATCACCGCACTCGCCGCTTGCACGAAGTGGGATTGTATCCGGGATGGGTCGTGCATTCTAATCCTGATCTGAGTCAATTTGATTTTGGTCTGCGGTATCGGAGTTTCTGGATGGTCTCTGGTTTGGAATGGTTGTAGCGAAAGGGGCCCTTTGCCCGCGAGAACTTGGGACCAATAGAACAGCCATCGCTGCTGGCTTGGAATGCTAACACCCATCTTGGGCTTTCTAGTGGGCGCAACGAGTGGAGGATATTTAGAGGAGAAGAAGGAAGGTTTCATACGTTTGGACGTATGGAGGTTGAGGACTTGTTCTAGCGTGTTCACAACCGGCTCTGACGAAATTCTGGACAGATCCACTCCAGAAGGAAGAGGAAGGGAAGGGGATAAATGCTTAATTGCAGTGGGCAAGGCTGAGGATCTGTTTTCCGAAGGGGTCCGTAAGCCTTCCCTGTCGCCCATCATGGACCATGCACTCAGACTTTCGTGGCCAGAGCTTGAGATAGAGACGGAAGGAGATGCATGAAGTGTGAGCAGATATGCACATGCCAGAGTACCTGACCTCCCTTTACCGGCTGGATTTTGGTTAGGGACGCAAATAAGAGACACTGTAGAGCGGTGTCTAACCTTTGCAGTGCAACACTGCCACACGACGATCCGAGCCGGACAGCCAAGCATGCATTTCACGGGTGACCAACGAAAGATAGGAGAACGGCGGAACGCTGTGAGAGTGAGTCTGGTTCTAGAGGAACAGCGGGAAGACTGACTGATGGTCGGGAAAGGGGTACCTGCTCACGCGACCGTCGAACACGGAGTCGGGATAGGCGTTTTCGGTGAGGGGGCAGAAGTTGAAGACCCAGAAATCTGCGCCGTGGTGGGCTGATAAGAAGCGCTGAACGTCCGCACGGCGATTGCGGTAGATGCTCTCGACGCCGACAGCGGGGAAACCCATGACGATGATCTGATCTGTGACATAGACGAGGTCTTTCTGGAGGTGCACGTCAAGGGGTGATCGCGAGCGTGGAACGTACCCAATTCGAGGTTGAGCTGATCGTCCCTGAAGCGAGCCTTTTGACCAGACACGAGACGTCTGAGGAGGAGCGACATAGTATGATTACCTAATATAATACGTGCATCTTATTTTTACGGTCAACGTCGATGGACGTCCCTTCCTCGTCGAACATCCCGAAACGCGCAGATTCACCGCCACACCGACTCTCACCCTCGGAGCCGGAGGAAGGCGAGCTCGACGACCCCGACGCCCCCGCCCTTCCCACTCACTCCCGCCCCTCTTCCCCCTCGTCCTCCGCAAAGTTCGAGTCGAAGATAAAGTTTCCCTTCAAGCCAAAGGTGTCCCTACCCTCTTCAGAGCCCCGTCTGTCCTCTCGCTTCCCTCCAGACGACAGGAAGCCCCCGCAGCAGTATGACCGCCCGCCAGAGGAAGATTACCGCCGAGACAAGCCCAAGTTGCGCGACCATCGCCAACAAGATACGCGTCGTCGCAGGGACAACTGGGTTCCCGACGACCGCCCCTGGGACAGAGACCGTGACAGGGACAGGGACAGGCGACCACCACCGCCGTGGGAGCACAGACATCCGTACGACCCCAGGTCCTACAGGCCACCACCACCGCCCCCGCCAATACAAGCGCATCCCCCGCGTGGCGGGCGAGAACGATGTTCACATTTTGATAGAGATGTTCCTCGCGATGCTGCACGCACGCCACCGCTCCCCCGTCCCCGCTCCCCCGTCTCACCCCGCCAGCCCCAGCCCCAGTCCCATTCACGCTCACGCTCCCCGTCCTCGCCGCACCATCGAAAACACAGACTTCCGGCCCGTCGATCTCCTCCCCCGTCATTCTCGCCCCTGTCCAGGGACTTTCGTCCAGACAGAATGCACCCTGAGTCCTGGGATCGTGACCAACGATCAAGAAACGACACCTATTGGGGCGCCGGTGCACCACAAGGTCCAAGTAGGGCAGAACGTCGAGGTGGCATGCGCCACGAACCCCCACACTCAGGTGCGTTACAGGCTTGAGGAGTGCGTCTCATTGTACGATTGCTATTGACAGACGCGGAATGCCGCCCCGTCTCGCCATCACCTGTGTCCCCGCTTCATACCCCGCCGCCACCATGTTCTCCGGTACCACCCGCACCACCTTCTGAACCTATGGAAGTGTCCATGGCAGAGGATTCCATGAACCTCACGGACAACATTCTGCCCCCAGTCCACGTAGAAATTCTCAACCGTCCCAATGCTCCACGTGACAACCATTCACCGTCACCTCTACCTTTACCACCCGCTAGAGAAGAGGACATACAGAGAGCGCGGGAGAAACGTGCTGTGATTGCTGATGAGAGACGTGGACAAAGTGGTGAAAATGGCATCGTAGTGGCTATGGGAAAGAAGAAACGAGAACCTGTCCAGAGACCACGCAAAGAGGAGATGGAAGCGTACAAGAGGTCATTCGAAGGATGCGGCAAGCAGTCAGATTACAATGTCACGACAAAGGTTGGCGAAGGGACGTTTGGGTATGTGTCGTCGTGGCGTGATTGCGCTGCGCGCTGACTCTAGTCCGTCTCATTCGCGCTATCCAGCGAAGTCCATAAAGCAGTTCAGATCTCGACAGGGCGAGCCGTGGCTCTGAAGCGTATTCTCATGCACAACGAAAAGGAAGGCATGCCTGTGACTGCCCTTCGGGAAATTAAGATTCTCAAAGCGATGAAACATCCTTGCATCGTGGATATCGTTGACATGTTTGTAGTTCGGAGTGGGTTCTGGTTTCCTTGTAATCTGTGCTTGTTTGACTGACATGTGGCGTAGGTAAAGGCAAAGAGTCGCCTCTCTCCGTGTACATGGTCTTTCCGTACATGGACCACGACCTTGCAGGGTTGTTGGAGAACGAAAGAGTAAAGCTACAACCCAGTCATATCAAGCTGTATATGAAACAGCTCTTGGAAGGAACCGAGTATATGCACCGAGTAAGTACTCGTTTCGGTTTCATGTAGATTCTTGTAACGAGCATACGCATTACGCAGAACCACATCCTCCATCGCGATATGAAGGCTGCCAACTTACTTATATCCAATTCTGGATCTCTCCGCATAGCCGATTTCGGTCTTGCTCGTACATTCGATCCCTCCATTGTGCTCCCGTCGATAGGTGGCGACTCCCAAGGTAAGGGTGGAAAATACCCAGACGGAAAGGAAAAGAGGTACACAAATTGCGTGGTAACGAGGTGGTACAGACCTCCTGAGTTGCTCCTCGGAGCGAGACAGTACGGAGGCGAAGTTGATATATGGGGCATCGGGTGAGTCACGAGAAGCCTTATCATCCGAGATTGACGGGTTAATCTTCACGATCTCCAGTTGTGTCCTTGGCGAAATGTTCATGCGCAAGCCAATCCTTCCCGGGACATCCGACATCGATCAATTGGAGAAGATCTGGCAATTATGTGGGACTCCCAACCAACATACGTGGCCCAACTTTGATGCACTACCCGGATGTGAGGGGGTTAAGCGATTCCAAAATTACCCAAAGAAGTTAAAGAATACATTTGTCAGGTGGGTACCAGATGCCGATTTTCCCTTATAGGGTATTTATTGACACTTCTCACCGCCGGTCCCGTGCAGCATTAGCATCGGTCCAGAGACGTGTGATCTTCTGGACAAGCTCCTAACGTGTAATCCGCGGGATAGGATCACAGCTTCGCAAGCACTAGATCATGACTACTTCTGGACAGACCCATTACCTGCCGATCCCAAAACGTGAGTCTCCACGTCGTCAATCCGTTTTTACCCCCCAGACTTATGCTCCCTGAATTACAGACTACCCGTCTACGAGGCATCCCACGAATTCGACAGACGAGGACGTCGACATAACCTCCTGCCTCAACAACCTCCTCACCCGCCACCTGAACACGTACGTCCCGCGCTTCAGCATGGTCAAGGTTTCTATGGGCATCCACCACCTGGACATGGACATGGGCGGCCACCGAGACCTCCACCTGTCATGTTTACCGCGCTGATGCAGCAGGCTCAAGGTCCACCTGGCACCAACATGGTCATGGGTGGTGGATATGGACACCCGCCTCCAGGCGCGT
The DNA here is from genome assembly GCA_038090415.1 of Rossbeevera mucosa. Taxonomy (NCBI): domain Eukaryota; kingdom Fungi; phylum Basidiomycota; class Agaricomycetes; order Boletales; family Boletaceae; genus Rossbeevera; species Rossbeevera mucosa. The sequence continues at coordinate 373 of JBBPMR010000437.1, read as the reverse complement.
ACGGGCACCCTGGATCTGGCATGCCGCCGAATGGGTACGGCGCGCCACCGCCCCCGCAGGGCCATCCGCCGCCGCTACCGATGCCAACGCATGGTCATGATCACAGCTATGGACGAGGAGGGTATGGACGGCATTATCCGTCTGACAGAGGCGAGGGTGGTGATAGGGGAGATGTTCCGAGACCACCTTTACATCCGTCATTGCCTGAACGGCCTCCAGGTTTGCCTCCGAAGCCGTCGGCCCCACTTGGTACTGGAGGAGGTCGGTACGAGCGGGACAGGGAGCGAGAACGGGAACGAGGGAGAGAGCGAGAGCGAGGGGGGTATGGAGGAGCATCTGTGGGAGGCGGGAGCGGGAGCTGGGGACTTGATGG